>RJWK010004890.1:13063-57760 GCA_004363435.1 Platanista minor | reverse complement strand
ATAGAACATTCTCCATACGGGAGGTGGTTTTCTAGAAATGAAAGCTGCTTGGGGCATGCATTTTGTGAGCTGATAAGGTTTTTACCCATGAGAAGTGGTGTGAGGGAAGTTAGGAACAAGGAGGGTTTTCACCCTTTGAAAAAGTCCGAAATGTGGGTTGGCTAAATGAATATCTTGGCTACACATAAAGAGTAGGCAGCATTCCTCTTGGTGCTCTGATAATGTAGCTCTTACCAAAAAAGGATATGATTTTTTACTATGCCTAGTACTGAGCTTTTAGGTCGGGGGGGAAATGTAAGTAGCCCTGTGGAGACTCTTGCACAGAAGGTAGTAAAACAAGCCTTTGCTTGCTGCAGTCTGTATCTCATGAGACATTGGAGAAATAGGGAAATTGAAACCGCTCAGAAGATTCTTCAATAATAGACAGAGCCCTCCCTTATTCCTCCCACGCAAAGTGGTCTAGACTTCTTAGTGGGGCATGCCCAGGTCCCTTGGAAGTATTTCCTGCCTGGTAGTGTGGAAGCTTCCTAGGGCTCGTCCTGGATGTGCCCCCTCCTCCCCTGGGACCCAGGAGACACCCCTGCCCGCCCCCTGCAAAGTGCTTCAGGGGACTGGGCAGCTCTCCCACCGTGAACAAGATCAGAACCTCCCTGTCTGCACCCCTCCATCCCAGGATAACTTAATCCAATGGAGCTGGGCTTCCCCCCATGCCCACTCCCACCTGGAACACTGGAGGAAATATGAAGGAAATCTGTGTAAGGCTGACACGTATATGGCAGAAGTTTTCTCTGACAAGGCATGGGGAACTCTGCACCTAGCACTAAAGCTATAACCAGAATGTCTCAACCAGTCATGACTCTGATCCAGCCTTTGGCTTCTGCCTCAAGCAGACCATTTTTCTTCTTCTGTTCTTCTTCCACCTCCCTTCCCCTCTGCTCCCTTCCTTTTCTTTACCACACCCGTGTATTCTTGTTAAAAGTGTGTTTAAATTACAAAAATAATGAATGCTTGTAAAAGGGTGTAAGTTTCTGTCAAATAAAAGTTCTCCTCTATATGCTCCCTGAAGCATACCACTATAAACCATTCTATGCACATCCTTCCGGATATGTTTATGTATATATACAGAATATAGAAAAGAGCTACATTTTGTTGAGTACCTACTGTGTGCCTCATTGAATTTCCCAGAGTGTGTTGTTATCCCCATTTACAAAGGATGAAACTAAGGTTTAGGGAGGTTAAGTAGTTGCCGAGGTCACACCAGAAACAGTGAGAAATGGAGTTGGAACTGAACCGAGGCACTTTGGTTCCAGAAGCACAATTAATACTGTGCTTTTGCTGGAAGTGGAAAAGAAATGCTTGAAACCCTGCCACTGAGAGCTGGTTAGAGATGTGCAGGTTGAGGGTGCAGGGAGAGAGGAGAAGGTGTTTGGGAAGCCTGCCCTTGTCCCGTAGTCCTTTGGGGAGAACAGACATAAAACAGTCTGAAGGACGGGTATGAGGCCAATGTCCAAAAAATTGAGAAAGTAAAAGGTTCCCTGTGGAGGGAGCATATGTGGGAGGGTGCCGGGTTGGTGGCTGGACCTGTGTCCCAGAGCCCACGCAGACATAGGGCCACTCAGGCAGCCCCGCCAGGGGCTCCCCACTGGCACTGGGGCAGCCACCAGTCTGCCTCTGTCCTGGGCAGGGGTTGCCACTTGTGCCTCAAGCAGACAGCCGGGAGGCCTCCTGGACAGTGGCTGTGAATGCTAATAGAGGCATTGTCCCAGGGAAAAACTCCGGTGTCAGAAGGAAGGGAAATCATGCTTACTTGTTGAGCATGTAACATCTGCCAGGGACTTTGGTGATTTTCACTGTGTTATACTTGATCTTCAGAAGCATTCCATGAGGTAGGTATTACCCCAGTTTTACAGGTAAAGAAGATGAGGCTAAATGAGACTTAGTAACTTGCCCTCCCTGTTAATTGAGTGCTAGAATTCATATCCAGGTCCGACTCCCAGCTTTGAACTCTGGTTCTTTCCTGTCCCCTGGGATGTCTGTGAGGACTGTCAAGTGAGGGGATATGCGTGAGAATGTTGTGTGAGCTGTGATGCGCTCAAAATCCTGCAAGGATTTACAGTGATAAAAATTACTGATGGAGGTTCAGGTGCGTGGGAGGTGCGTTTATTATCCCTCTCCTATCCTGGGGAGCGGAGGTAAAGCAAGGTTGGGGCAGACCTAGATTTTATTTATTTATTTATTTTGGCAGAGCCACGTGGCTTGTGGGATCTTAGTTGCCTGACCAGGGATCGAACCCGGGCCCTGGCAGTGAAAGCGCTGGGTCCTAACCATGGGACCGCCAGGGAATTGCCAGGCCTCGGTATTTTCTACTAATACTTTTCCACCATCCTGAAGTAATGGGGTCATGTGATTTTACCTTCAGAGACTCGTTATTTCCTCCTCCTTTCTTCATGTTCCCTGTGTTCCCCCTTGAATCTGACCTTGGTCGCAGACTGAGGTAGGCGGCTTGCACGCAAAATATAGTTTGTGGGGACGGAACAGAAATAACACAGCCACCTGGCCATGTAAAAGACACAACAGGTACTTGGGTGCATAAGATATCATCCTTTACCTGGAGAAATCTTGGAGAGAGAAGCTCTTTGAGCAGATGAACTGCAATTCAGTGTGGTTGGTGCTATAGTTGAGGTGTGGACTGCTTTCCCATGAGGTAAAGTCCGTGAGAGAATCTCATTACCTGTCCTCCCCTGAAGCTTTCTTGTGAGGCAGTCAGACCCGGACTGCATTGTGCTCTGGCATTTCATTCTCAGGTGAACCAATTCATAGGCTTTTCTATGTGATCCATTGACCCGAGAATTCCAATCCTAGGAATTGATCTAATCACATCAGTAAGTTCAATGAGAAATTCATTATTCTGTCAATAAATGACAAAAAATATTTCAACACCTAGTCCCAATTTTTAAAAAGGATTAAGAGGAATAAAAGGAGATTGTAACAGGCAACTTCTCAAAAACCCCAGAGCACTTTATACTTTGTGGGGAAACACTAAAGCCTTCCTCTTAAAATCACACCCAAAGAAACAAGTCCCCTTTTGTCATCATCACTGAATTTAGTTCTGATTATACTGGGCAATCAACTGAGATGTAAAGCAGAAGAAAACTAACAGGTAAGTACTTCAGAGCTAGAAAAACACCTCAGGACTCACACAATTCATTACGTTGTTCCATAAAGTGACCCGGTACATAGGTGATACACAAAACCCAGAAAGAAATGTTCTGTACAGCAACATGACCTGTTAGTTTTCCTAGAAATTCAGATTTCAGATTTTGTAGGTTTGGAGGAAAGTCTGCAGAGGCTTAGCCTTTAGGAAAACCTGCTAGTTGTTCGTTGTATCACTATCACTGCCAAGGTTTAGGTCTGCGTTTGGATTCGCACTTCTGCAGGCAACAACCATGCAGAGCCCTGCCTGGCCTGCAGGATGTGTCAGCAGGATCGGCTGCGAGACATCTGTCAAGCGCGGCGGCCCTTCCCTGCCTCTGGGGGCTCCGAGTGGCTCTAGGGCTCCAGGCCAGAATCACAGATTTTCAGGGGAGAGGAAATAGCTGTTCTTTTTCAACATTTGTGACATGATCTGTTTTCTCTTCCTTCCATTCCGTCACTCACATCCTCCGAACAGGTTAACACTGCCAGAAATCTAATACAGGGCTAAAGTATTTAGTCCATCATAGAAATTTGGAATGTTTAGTATTCCTAGACTGAATTCTGTGCACATGGAGGATGTTCTTTTCTAAATAGTAAGGTTTTCTTCATTTTGTAGAAAGCATATCTTTACTATATTTTCAATACAAAAGTAATCATATTAAAGTATTCGAACAACACAAATTTATTAAAAGAAAAAGAACCCTATATAATCCCACCTCTCAGACAAAGCCACTGTTAGCCACTTAGTTTATATTCTCCTATATTATTTTCATGCATATACTATCACATTGTTTGTTCTTTTAATATTTCCTTTCTTTAAATCAAAGTATAAGTTGATTTATGTACTATAACATTTTGATAAATTTTTCCTAATGTTTACTCTTTGGCAGGAACTATTTGAAGTGCTTTATTAGTAATATTTAATTTTTACAGGAGCCTTATACATATACACACGGTCTCACACACACATACGTATATGACATTTTAAGTCTTACAAATAAAATCAACAAATCACGGACAGCCCTTTCTATGGGTCACTCTCTCTTCATAAAATAGTTGCATAGTACTTCATAGTATGAATTTACCTTAATATTTTTAATCACTTTCATTTAGGTTGCTTCTAATTTTTTGATATCATAAATAGTACTGAGAGTAACATCCTTGTAGGTCTTTGTTGCATGTATACAGCCATCTCAGTGGAATTGCTGCACTGAAGAATGTATGCACATTTTACAGTTGTTTTAACAGTGCCAAATTTTGCTCCCCAAAGGTTAATCCCTGTTTGTAATTCCCAGCAATAATGTGTGAGAAGGCTAGTTTCTCTCCACACTTGACACTTTTATTTTCATTCTCTTGGGCAAAAAATACCTTGTCATAGAAATGGAGCAAAATGTTTTAAGAAGCTGAACTAGCAAGATCATTTGCTAAAAGCTGACTGTTTTTATTGACACTTTGCTGAGAGTCCCAACTAGTGAGTGTGGCATAGTACGAAAGCACTTGGGTTTGAGATCCAGCTCACTACCGCCTGGCATGACCTCCTTCAAGACACTTCTCCAGGCCTCAGTTTCCCCTTCTGTAAAGTGAGTCTAAAGTCCTCTGGCACTAAGCCACTGTGAAGTTTTCACGGGCTGTTTGGCCTTGCCTACCGTGAGCCCCATCAGCGCTTGCTGGGGGGGGGAGGGTCCCTTCCTCGGGTGCTCATTCTCTGGGTCACTTTCTTCCTCCCTGTTCACTCCTACCTGTCGTGGCGGAAGAGGAGAGAGCCAGACGTGGCTGGAGACGGGGTTTTACAGCCTTCAGCACGATGTCATGTCTGAGTAACATTGATTTAGAATCTCTCTAAACTTGTCACTTAGTGGCTGGCAAAGCAAGTTCTTTATCAGACTTAGTGGTTGGGAGAGGGAGGCACGAAGAAGTTGCCCATGTTCTGCCGTTAATCAAGATGCCGACCTAGAATTACAGTTTAGACTAGATGGAATTGATTCAGTGGTCCAGGTCACACAGAAGAGAATGTGGTTGGGGTGCGTGCACCTGTTTCATGTTGTTTCTTGCCTTTGTTCGTTTTGTCACCATTTGTGCCCAGCTTTGGGCTGTTTGTAGAGACAGTGAGAACTGGGAGCTGGATAGCTTTGGGGGAGGGGCGGTGCTCACTTGTCCTGTGATAGGGCCACGCTCAAAGTGGTGAGGAAAGAGATCCGCTTAGCCAGAAGGCTGGGGAGGACCTCAGAGTGGTGATATCATTTGCCCTGATTTCCATCGGAAGATTTTTGCTGAGAGCAGAGGAAGGGGAGGCTGGGAAGGAAGGATGGATGCATCCACCCTTCTGGTCAGGTGTGAATCTGGGAGGACCTGTGTTGTGTTCACTGTATTAATAACCTCACGTCCCATGGAGGGCCTGTAGAGGGAAACTTCTGTAAGATCATTTCAGTGGCAGCATAGGATCTCCCTTGGTCATCAGGGGACCTCCGCCATTCCAGAGCTGTCACCCCAGGCAAAGGGAGAGCTTGGGTACCCGTCTGTGCTCATGGGTGACAGTCACCTTGGTTTGGGAATCAGGTGTGACATCACCATGGCCCTCCAGCCTGAAGCCATAATTGTCTGAGGGCTTAAAAAGTCATCTAGAGGTTTGAACCAGGGTATCATTGCATTTAGAGAAGTCTCTGGTGTTATCAAATGAAATGAATAGGTCCCACTGCTTGCTGCTTACAAAATCAGTTCTCACAGATGTTGACAGAAAGGAAAGGTTCCTTTAACCAGAATGCTGGCAATCTGGGGAGGTGGTGGACTCAGTGTCCCCCAAAACTACCTCTAAAGATTCTGCTTGGCCATGAAAGCTTTTAAAGGGAAACAGGGAAGTAACCTCAGTTAATCATTGAGACGGGGCTCAGAGTTGTCGCCATCCCCCTGTGTGCAGGCTTGTGGGCAGCCTTGTCAACTCCTCGGGATCCTCCTCTAGATGCTGTCTTGTTCACACAGTTTGGTCACACAGTTTGTTCGGGAGATTACTGAAGGGGAAGCTACGGAAGAGGTCTCGTAGTCTGTTAATCACTTATTCTTCATTTCTACTTCTTTGATCTAGGGAAAGAACTGACAAGTTAGGCAAGGTATTGTGTAATCAAAAGATTTGAAAGGTGTGTTTGGGCTGGAGATGAGTAGAGCATGGGGCGGGGTGGGGGGTGGTGGTGCCTGGTTTAAAAGTTAGTTACAATGGAGCTTTGCTAAAGTGACAAGAAAAGGGGCTTCCTGCTGAGGGCAGTTTCCTGCAAAGAGCTGCCTACACTGGGAGAATCATCTAGAAATGACTCAGCTGACCCCGCTGTTGAGGTGGGCAGGCAGGATGAAATAGATGCCTCCAAACCTAGAGACCTCATGTGGCACCGGAGGCAAAAAGAATGTCTGGCAAGTGTTTACACCAGTTGCACCAGTCTCTTGGGCCGGAATACAGTTATCTCAGGAGAAAAGGTTTGGGCCCTACAATTAAAGAGAAAATGTTTACCTTGAAGACAGCCAACTGAGTTTGAGTTCTGGCCCTGGCACCTCCCAGGAGTGTGGCTTTGGGCAAGTGCACTGCTCACTGCGGCATGTGTTCAGAATCACGCTCAGACCATCACAGGCCACACCTGGCACCATTCCACTCCTCAGGGGACAGAGGGGAATCAAAGGTTGTTGGCAGGGCAGCGCGGACGTTTCTGTTCCATAGGAGTGGTCCTCACAGCAGTATAGACAGCAGTCCACGCAGCATCCAGGGGCTATCACTCCCCTCTCCCACCTAAGGTGACAGCTCAGGTGTGAGGGACCAAGACCCACAGGGGGCAGGTGTAGGAGTCTCTCTAGCTTAGAAGCCACGTGACCCACAAGAGCCAGTATCTCTTGTAACAGCTCCACACGTAAAACTTTTGTGGTTCCCACCGATCGGCTTGGGCCCGATCGGTAAGAGTCACAGCACTCAAAGGAGCCCAAAATGCTGGTGGCCCTCAACAGGCCCTCATTTATAGCTCTTGTCCGTCCAGATGTGGTGTAACTATCCAGGGATAATTTTATCATGAGCAGTGTTGCTTGATAACATAGCTGACATTCTATCTTTATCAGGTTTCCAGGGGAACAGAGATAGCAGGTTAACCCAAGGTCAAATTCTCATGCAGAAGGGGAAAAGGTTTCGTTAATCCTTTTCCAGCAGTAAGTCACCTCACCTCTCAGAGATTCAGTCATCTATGAAGCAGCAACAGGCCGCTCTAGCCCTAGTGATGGGAGGAAGTCAGATGTGAAGTGTTTTCTCTCATTTTTTTGTAGAGCTCAATTCAGATTTTCTGGCGTTGTCAGCTCTGTTGGTTGAAGACATTTCTGTGAAGGGTATGACTTGTTTCCTAGTAGCTGACCGTTGATTGACAACGTGGGTGTCATTTGCACAGCTTGAAACAGTTGCTACTTCTGACCTTTCTAAATCTTGTGTAGTCGGCTGTTCGCTGTCCGTTGGTGGTGCCCTTTCACATGTCTGGGGCTGGGGGTTGTGGCTCCTGCAGTAAAGGCAGGTTTCATTGTTCTCATTTGCATTTTACACCCTGGTTCCCTCTTGTTCTAAACAAATGACTGATGTCTAATTGAAGAGATGAAAAGTCCTAAAGCACATGGCATCTCTTTCCAAAATAGTGCCTCCACAGTGACATTTTTTCACTCCGACATAGCATCTGTAAATTGCCCCTGTGTGATGGAAGAGAGAACAGGTCCTACCTGGTAGCTCTCCGTTAGCACTGAAGCACACAGCTCACGTCCCGTGATCTGGTGGCACAGTGAATTCAAGACTCGAGATTGTCGTTTCTCAAGGTATGATGAATGGGCCACCTACACCAGCATCCTTTGAGGGACTTGCTAAAAACAGAAATCCCGAAGCTTTACAAACGTCCTCCTAATTCAGATTTCTGAGTTAGAGTCTGAAAGTCTACATTTTACACCCTTATCGTTCTTACAACCCTGAAGGTTTTTGTTGTTTTTGTTGTTGTTGTTGTTGTTTTGCGGTACGCGGGCCTCTCGCCGCTGTGGCCTCTCCCGCTGCGGAGCGCAGGCTCCGGCCGCGCAGGCTCCGGCCGCGCAGGCTCAGCGGCCGTGGCTCACGGGCCCAGCCGCTCCGCGGCATGTGGGATCTTCCCGGACCGGGGCATGAACCCATGTCCCCCGCATCGGCAGGCGGACTCTCAACCACTGCGCCACCAGGGAAGCCCAACACTGGAGTTTGAGAACCCCTCTCCTAGGAGTACTTCTTGGCTCCCCTTTGAAAGGGCATGCTCCCTTCTAACTGCCCTTCAACTCTCAGCAACTACTTTGTAGCGTGTTGTTACGGGGAATGGAGATAAACGTGTTAAGACGCCCAAACTGATGCCTGGCATATAGCAGGAGCTCAACGCGTGGGAAACTGTTTACACTGGCATGTTACATGCATTTTGTTGTACACATATTTACACTTATTCTCAGAGTCAGCAACTTATACTGGGTAGACATAGCTACTTGCATAGGTCTTTGTATCTTCTGGTTTCTTGCTATTGCCTCACTAATCTCTAGTGACGTTCTTAATTAAAAAAAAAAAAGACTCAATGCTACCTTGTTTCAGTTGAGCTAATAGAAAATAAGGAAATGGATTTGGATCCCACACTTAGGTTGGAAATATGAAAAAGAGAGTTGTCCCTGTGGGATCTAGATAGGGGAGCAGAGGGAATACATTGCAAGGAGGTGGTCTGAGGGGGAAGTCAGCTTGCCCTTTCCCTGTTTGAAGAATCATCTTCTGGCTCTTTCTCTACCTGCACTTGGAGAGCTTGGTGTTACTTTAGGAGTGTACGAGCAATCTCCTGACTTTATGAGTGTACGAGCAATCTCCTGACTTTATGAGTGTACGAGCAATCTCCTGACTTTATGAGTGTACGAGCAATCTCCTGTTCAGAGGAAGGGTGAGCACTAGCAGGGCGCCCTAGAGAGGAGCCTGTGTGATGATCCTTCCTTCCCATGCTCCAGCGTAGCCTTTGTCCTTAACCTCTAGCATTAAACTAAAGTCAAACGTGAAGGTGAAAGAACTCTCTCTGGCCACCTTTGGGAGCCAGTTTTTTGATCTACTGTGTAATTCAGAAGAGCCTTCAGAGGAGGAGATGCATCACTCCCTCGAATGTGTGAAACTAACAACCTTTAATGCTAAAGCCGTCCTTTTTCAGGGAGAGGAGTAAGAGGGATATAACCATGTTTGCTTGTCTCTAAATAGGGATGTGTTTCAAAGCCATGCATGACCTCATGGTTCTGCTATATATCCTTTCTCGAAGATACACTTAACCTGGCTTTTTGTAACAGGATGAAAGAGTCAAGAAAAAGAAAGAAAAGAAATCATTTAGGAAGATGAAATATCTGTTTGGTTAGTCTTGTGTCAGGAACTGAAAATGACCAGTTGATGTTCATCTGATTTTCAGGTGATAAGTCTCAGCGTTTCTTTTGCTTCCATCTTCTATGTGCAAAGCGTCACGCGTACCCGAATTCAATTTAATTTCAAGGATCATTGGTAGGGAAAAGTATTTATGTTTCTGGGGGCTCCCCTAGTAATTTTTATCCAGGTGTCATCTGCAGTCAGGTCTTAGTTTAGTTGTTCATTTAGATGTTCTTTTTGGAAAAAAAAAACTATTTTCCTTCTCCAAGTTAGGTATTTGACAGTGTGTATTAGCATGAGAAGATAAATACAATATGTGTGGGGATAAATGAGATTAACTTTTCTATGAGCGCGTGTGGCCCCTATTCACAATGAAAAGTACAAGAAGAGCATGCTGGTCAGAACAGGGAGAGTTCCCAAACAATAAAACTTGAGAGCTCCGTGTAGCTCACCAACTCGATGAGGAGTTTCTTGTGAACACGTGTGTGGCTGCCTCTGTGCTAAGGACGTGGCGTCCTCGGGCATAAATGAACCTAACAGATAAAATGCCTGTCTCTCAGCTACAGCTTGCCTTCTGCAAGCTTCCGAGTCTGTGCGTTTCAGTAGGATAACCAACACATATCCCATGTGCTGGGGAACCGTCTTCTGTTGAGGGTGTCAGATGAGGGGTCACATTGAGAATATTTGTCTCCAAGAGAATGGTCATAATCCATCTTCGTTGTGGTGAGACTGCCGCGTGGGCCTTTGGTAGGTGTCACACCACGGAGATAAGTGGTCATGCTGCTCAGTGGTTTATGCCAAGGCACGGTGGGCACAATTTACATTCTTAGTGTCCTGGGAGCTCCTGCCATGATTTCTTAGTGACAGTTGCGTGGATTCATGTGATTGGCAAGGTTCCCCAGACTTTGTGGAGATTCGACAGTTATTAGCTGCTGATGGAAGTCAGCGGCCTGGACCACTTCCTTCATGAGAGCAAGGGTAAAGAAGAGGCCTCTCCACACCTGATGCTCCCTCTGCCTGTTTCAAGATGGGAGAATCAGAGCGTTTTTATGAAACGTGGAACTGGAGTAGGGAATCAGTGACCTGTAATAACCCAAGATAACCCAAGATAACTTGCTATCTTGGGTAAAGCAAAGATAGAAAGGAAGGAAAAAAAAAAAAAGTCCTTTGGCTTTGGAACAGTCCAGGACGGTGAGTCTCTGCTTCCCCCTACTGCCCAGGTTTTGTATCGTATCCGAGTAGAGACCTTGGTTTGCAGGCTGGCATCCTCAGGGCACACTGTGGGAGGATAATGATCCAGACCGTCCCGGCGTTTTCTTCCAGACAGAGCTTTCCCACATTGGTTTCCACAACTTAGGAGAATGTAGGAGGACTGAATAAAACCCACACTGTCGGTGTGACCCTGTTCACGTGGGAAGGTGGACAAGTGCGCTCTCCGGGGGCGAGGAACGGACGGCAGGCCCGAGCAGGAATCGGCCTCTTCACAAGGCTGTCCACTCTCTCTCTTCAGCAGGCCACTAGCTGGTGGATTCAAGCATCAGGATTAGCCCTAAGCATAAGGATCTCTGAAGGCACTAGTGGATTTTCGCTGCCAGAAAAGGTAGGCTAGATTTGACTCCATTTTTAAAAGGCAGGTAATTCCAACCAGACTGTACAGCGTGGAGTAGGTGAGTCTCTCTCTCTTCTCATTAGGCTGCATATTCACGTACTTGGAACTCAGTCTTTCATCTGTTCCCACACCATCGGGAGGCTCGTCTGTCTCAGGCATCGTGGTAGTCGCTGAAAATTCAAAAGTGAAAAAGTAGGTAATGATCCCGGCCCTCATAGAACTTACAGTCTAGTGGAAGCGACAGCAGCTATTACACACAACACAAGCAATCTCATTACATTGTGTGATACCTGCTCTTGAGAAGATTAGGTGCTATGAGTGAGAATAAAGGAGGGATGAACCAAATTCTCTGGATTAGGTAGAAGCTCATCAGGGTGTGAGACCCAGAGAGAAGTTTGCAGAGGTCTGCTTTGCTCAGAACATCCATTCTCCCACCCACTGTTTAGACGCAAAAGCTGTTTTAGGAAACAGTTTTATGGAGAGAGACCAGTTTCCTTTTAGAAATGAAAGTCTATATCCTGGGCCAGCTTTTTTTCTCCCTCTAGCCGTGGAGGGCAGAACTAAAAAATTACAGGGATGCAAACTTTGGCTTCATTTAAAAAAAGGAAAAAGAACCTTTCACATTTGTCCTCCCACAGTTGAATAGGCTGTCCTGGGGGTAGGGAGTTCCCTGACTCCAGAGGAACAGATACAAAGGCTAGATCATCACTCACTGAGGTTACTGGAGGGGAGTCTTCTTGCGCAGTAGGTAGATTGGAACAGATATTCTGTAAGATCCCTTGCAAATATAGGATTTGATTATCCCAGGCAAAGGGTAAAGTCGGTGTGATTTTAGTAGGTCCTGGAAAGGCCTGGTAATGACACATGCTTCCCCACAGTTTGTGGCAGTTCCCAAAGCCCCACCTTTGGATTGGTTCCTCTGAAGGTCTTCATTCCAGCAATGTGCTTTATTCTTCATGCTGCTTACTCTCTAGGGCTCAGTACTGAACGAGAGTTGCATTTCATGCAGAAAGTGGCGCCTGTGTGCAGTTTGCAATGACTTCCTTTATTCCATTCACATACTTGGGGAAGATTTCTCCCTTAACTTCAGATAAGTTGTCTGGAACTTGCCAAACTCATGCTCTGAGGCCATCAGAGAGGCCACAGGCGAGGACTCCTGCCGCACGGAAACAGGCATGGCCACTGAGTGAGAAGTTATCCGTGCTTGCTTTCAACCATTCTAACATTGGACTCATTTCCTTGCCCTCTCCTGAGAAGAGCCAGATACAAGTTATCTTCAGGCAGGTGTCCGTACAGAATTATTTTTTAAAGTCTATTTCACATATGTGCTGTAGGGGGCAGCATTCATTAGGGAAAACCAGGGAGAGAGAGTCTGCCTTCTAGGAAAGAATCTCCGGGCCCTGTCTGGAAAGGTTTCTGCACACCTGAGACTCATTCTGTTCTATTGTTCATGTATGAATGAGGCTCTGGCCCTTCGGTAATAAACCTCCTCAGCGAGCCAGGATTACTTTGCCTGATATTAAATTCACCTGGTCTCCAGTTACTACCAGTGAGTACCTGTCGGGGGGCAGAGTGACTTTTCCACAATAGGACTCACGTGCTAGGACAAAGAGGCTAACCCAGATCACCTGACTCCAAGCTTCCACTCTTCTAGCCAAGTTCTGAGCCAATTTGGTCTCAAACCCTCCATCAGACATAAAGATTATTTCCCCCGGAGAATCTTCAAACCTGTTACCTACTGCTTAGGTAATAGTAAATAATAGTAGAACTTGTGGGAGCAACCCTTTTTCTGGACTTCAGCCTTGATAAGGTTGGTGAAGCAGGTTCTGGCCGAAGGAGACTCCTGTCTCCTCAGGCCCTAAAAGTTCTGGTTTCAGATAATAGCCATTTATTATTTCTCACAAGGCTACGGGTGGACAGGACAGCTCTGCTGAGGCGTGGCAGGCTGCAGTAATCTCGGTGGGGCTGGCTCACACATCTGAGGCCGTCTGGGTGGTGTGTAGGATGCCGGCTGGTCTGCACTGTCCTTGGCTGAGCCAAACCAGCTTTTTCAACCTGGTCTTTCGTCCTCCAGCCGGCTAGTCCATGCTGTTCCTATGGTGATGGACAAGTTCTGAGACAGGGTTGACGTGTGCAAGGCCCTTTAACGCCTAAGCTCTGAAAAGTGACATCAGTTCTCTTCTGCCTCATTGTGTTGGCCAAAGCAAGTCACACGGCCTGCCCAGATGCATGAAGGAGAGAGGTGTTGCAAAGTCACACTGCAAAGCCTGCAGGATCCAGAGAGGGGTGGAGACCTAAGACTGTTTTTGCAATCCATCTCCACACTGTGTAAGTTGGATCCAGTATATATATATATATACATACATACATTATATATATATATATATACACACACACACACATATATATATGGATTGATTTCACTTGTTGAGGTACTAGTGTATTTGCACTGCAATCACATGAAAATGAGAATCCTCTGAGTTAATTAAAGGTGAGCTGGGGGTGTGTAGCTCTGAGAACTCTCAGTGGGGAGAGTGGCTGAAGCATCCTTGGTTATTCAGTCCCACAGAAGTTCTCTCTGACCAGCAGACACAAGCCATACATTGCAGGGCACAAGCCCCGCTTGCTTTATGAGACCCCCTTTGACCAAGGTAGGAACTACCCATGAAAACAGCAGCCTGCAAAACAGGTCTGGCTCTGCCTAAGCCTGTTCTTGGGCCTCTGGGCTCCTTGGTCTTCAGATCCCCTTACTCCCCTGCTTTCTCTTTTCCATACCAACTGGCACAAGTTGTCATGTAATGAAGATGGCCTGAATGCCAGCCTGGGATTGCAGGACATCAGGGGTCTGACCCTAGCAACTCCACCTGGTGGCTGTGTGACTTTGGTGACTTCTTTAACAACTCTGAACTTCCAGTTCCTCAACTCTAAAATGGAATTGAGAATGGCACCAACCGCAGTTATTGGGAGGATTACATGAGATGAAACATAGGGGAAAAAAATACCCTGAATTATAGTTGTGAAGTTTATTGAATGTGTGAATTCATGAATGTACGAAGTCAGAAATGACTGCAAGGGGCAGAATAACCACAGCAGCTGAACAGAGAACCCCAGAGAGCTAGTTCTCTACGCCTGGTCTGTTGCTTAGGATCAAAAGTCTAAAGCACCCATGGAACTGCCTCTTCCTGCTTAGCTACATCTCCATGGTGCAGGATGTTTTTGAAAACCAAGGGACCAGGAAACACAGGGTGCCCTTCCCTGAAAGAACAGCTTATTAGCAAATGAACTCTTGTCATAGCTTGGTGAATATCCACCTGGTTCTCTTTTGCTCCTGGTGTCTTAGAAATGTAACCTATTGATTCTTGAAATGTCCCCACTGCCACTCATTGAGGGAGGGGAAATTCAAGACAAAAGTATTGATTTAGACAAGCAGGCACACTGGATGAAGCGTTCATTAGGTTGTCTTTTTTTTTTTTTTAAACAAGTTGGCTGCTAAAGAAGAAGAAAGAAGATACATCTTCCAGCAGAGTTTTAAACAGAGGACATTAGCCAACTTAACAGTGCTCCTCTAAAACAACTTTAAAAGGTCATGATGGATGATTTTTGCAGTGTTTTGGAACAAAGGACCCTTGGATTAGTATAGGATTTTTTTCTAAATGTGATTCTGTATTTCCTTTTGTTTGTCCATCATCCTTCAGTCTGGGCTCTCTGATCATCTTAATGCATCCAAAACCGCCATTTGAAATAACCTGCTGCCCTGCTCCTGGGAGCCAGTGACTGAAGCATCTTTCAACAATAAGAGGGAAGACATTGTAGCTGAACTAGTGAACAGCTCAAGGAAAGGGGTGGAATGCAGAGCCTGGGCTCCCTTCTGTCTGGGCATGCCAAGATGCCATGGCTCTGGCCTTGGGGTGTCCATCAGCCTTAGTGGTCATGCCTTGGCAACCGAAGTAGCCACTGCTGGCCGGAAACTTATCAGGACTGTTCACTCTCATTAAGGAGCCCCTCAGATCACCTTCTGGCCTGAAACGCTTCAGAAATCATCAAACGGCCGAGGTAGAGGCCGGATTCCTTGAAGTGCTTCCAAAGGCTTTGGCATATCTGCCTTTTGGATGAACTTCACTAGAGAGCTTTTCAGGTCTGGGTCCTGGCCAGGGGAGCTCCCTGGGCACCCAGCATAACACTGAGCTGGGGGCGGGAAGGGTGGGAGGAGGAGGTTGGCTCTTCCTGGCCCACCCCTCCCTCTTCACCTCCCTCTCCTCCCCCTCCCCCTCCCCTCCTCCCCCTCCCCCTTCCCTTAGCTCTTTCTCACCTTCACTCTTCATCTGCAAAGGTAACTTTTCAACACCAGGAAGAGCAGCCATTTTAGAGAGAGCAGGTTTGTAGTTAAGGAGCAAATGCCTCTGTATCCTCCAGGTCAGCACTGTCCAATAGAACTTTCTGCAGTGGTGGTGGTATTTCACATCTGTGCTGTCTAATGTGATAACCACTAGCTGCATGGATGGGGCTGTTAAGCACTTGAAATGTGGCTGGTGACAATGAGGAACTGAAGTTTTAGTATATTCAATGTTAATAACTTAAACGGCCACATGTGGCGAGTGGCTGTAGTATAGGACAGCACATCTCTGGATAGTAGGTTCAGGGAGCAACCAGAGGGTCTGCTGCTAAAGTCCATCATGAAAAAATGGCTTCCTGGTCACAGAAGACCATTGTATGATTCCATTTATATGAAATGTCCAGAGTAGGCAAATCTATAGCAACACAAAGTAGATTTGTGGTTGCCAGGGCTAAGGGTCAGGGTGAAGGCATACAGAGGGGCATGGAGAGTGACTGCTAATAGCTTCGGAGTTTCTCTTGCTGTAATTAAATGTTTTAACTAGGTTGTGATGATAGTTGCACAACTTTATAAGTATACTAAAAACCAGTGAATTATACACTTTGAATGGGTGAGTATTACGATCATGAAGTATATCTCTATAAAGTGGTTTTTAAAAAATGGCTTCCTTTCCTGCCATATTTGAGTAGGTGTTCTGACCGCAGTTCTGCCCCTGCTCAGTGGTGCTTGTTGTTACGTGCCTCCCCCTTCCTGGGCCTCAGTTTACCCTCAATAAAATAAGGGCATTGCCTTTGCCACAAGGGTAATGCAGAAAAGAATTCCCAGTCCACCTTTCCCTGTTTCTATTTAACTTTAATCCAGTTCAGATGGGCTGATCCCTGGGATAGAGAATGAGCCCCCTTTTTCTAGGAACCCAATTCCAGAAGCTCCCCCAGTTCCAGGAGAGCCCCAGGCAGTAAGTGGAGCTTTGAGGCAGGTAACAGAGTTCCCTGCTCTGTCCACTCCCTCTGGAACCACAGTGTAGAAAGCCTTTGGTGCTGGACTAGGAATTTTAAGTAATGGCTGAGATATTTATCTTTTTGCCTTTGATCCAGATAAAAGCAGATTGTAACTTTGAGTTGTCATTTGATCTAATGCACAGAAACAGGTTTCCATACCCTTGGCGAGCATAGATTCCTGGCAGGCAGAGGAGAGATTCCTGGTTGTAAAATGTTGCGCAGCTTTCCGTGGTTTGTGGTTAGGGGATCCTGAGGAGTTTCTGGGAAGTCCATTTCTTCAGGAGCAGGCTTGAGCTGGTCTTTTTTATTCTGCCACTTCTCATGTGGGCTTTTGTAAAACAAACCTTTCAAAGGGTCCAAAATCAGTGACAATGAGAGGAAGTAATTGTCATCCTCCTCGTCCTCGTCTTCACTGCTGTCAGAAAGCCTTACACGTGTGCCAGCAAGCGGCTGTTACAGAAGCCTGCCTTATCAATAACTTCAGGGCCTGCTTTTAGTGTAGATGAGGTGGTGGCCTGTGAACAGCAAAGGACCTCGTAAGAGTAGTAATGAAGATAACGGTCACGGTGAGCTGCTAGTTATTCAGGCTTCCTTACCTGCCTAGAGGTGTTTTAGGCACTTTGCATGCATAGCCTTGTTCAGTCCCTCACACCACTACCAGGGAATGCCAGTAGTATCTGATCCATTTCACAGATACAGACACTGAGGCTCAGAGTGGTGAAATACGTTGCCTACATCCCGCCGCCAGCAAAGGCCAGAGTGGAGATTTGAACTAGGATCTGCATGATTTCAAAGCTGGTGTTTTGCTTTTAACCATCATGCTAGTCTACAAGCTCGCTTTGACTAAACTCACCAATCATTAAGCCCCTTTTTTGTGTCAGGTTCTGTGCAAATTACTGGAGATGCAGCTATGACCAAAACGAGCAAATGCCAGATGAGTGGTGAATTAACTACATAGAAGGAGAGAGTATTCTCGGCCGAGGGGAACAGCTTGCTGAAGAAGTGGGGTGGCAGGGACGGTGAGGGAGAGCATGGCAGGATCAAGGGAACAGAAGTTGAGAGCTTTCTTGCACCCGTGTCTGTCTGAAGCAGGCAAAGTGACTTTCTAAAGTCTACCCAGCAAATCAGTGCTAGACTCTTAAGATCTATGTAGGCAGGGAGCGTGCCTCATGTTCGATAAATCTTTGTTGAAAGAACAGACGGTGGCCGAAACGGGATCAGAACCCAGGTTTCCTGAATCTGGTTAGTGTTCTGGGCAATCTTCTTACTCTGAGATCTCTTGGACAATTCCAAATTGGCCTTGGACAGGGGGCGACTGTGACATTGTAATATGTGATAAGAAATATTTATTTGGTTTTCATCCCCATTTTTGGCACAGAGCTCCTAAAATCCTTGGAACTTTCTAAGCTATAGGAGTGGTAAAGGTGTCTTTTATTCTGTTAGTGAGGTGACTTTGGACCACACCTAAGCCTGGGGGCTGGTGGCCAGTGGAGCCAACCAACCATGTGATTAGAGGGTTGGAATTTTCAGGCCCACTCTTGACCTCCGGGGAGGGGAGAGGGGCAGAGATTGATGTCAAGCACCAGTGGCCAAGGATTTAATCAGTCATGCCTCTGTAATGAAGCCTCCATAAAAACCCAACAGGACAGGGTTTGGAGAGCTTCCGTGTCGGGAACCATATGGGGTTGTGGGGAGGATGGAGGTCATGGGAGCTCCTGGTCCTTTCCCGGTACACCTTGTCCTAGGCATCTCTTCCATCTGGCTGCTCCTGAGTTATATCCTTTTATAACAAACCAGTGATCTGGTAAGTAAGATATTTCTCTTAAGAGTTCTGTGAGCTGCTGTAGCAAATCAGTCGAATCCAAGGAGGGCGTTGTGGGTAACTTCAGTCTATCTGGTCAGTCAGAAATGCAGGCTTGTGACTGATGTTTGAGCGTTGCTAGAGGGTTGGAGGTGGGAAGCAGTCTTGTGGGATTAAACCCTTAACCTGTGGAACCTGACACTAACTCCAGGTAAGTAGTGTTAGAATTGAGTTGGATTGGAGGACACCCAGCTGGTGTCAGAGAATTGCTGGGAGGCATGGGGAATCCCCCCAACACACAGACACACGCACACACGCACGCACGCACGCACACATGCACGCACACTGGAATTAGTACTAGAATCCTTTTAATGGCCTAGTGTACCTCTGTGGACCGGTCAGGGCAGAAATCAATTTTTGGAACATCGTGGCTTGAGCAATCCCAGCCTGGGGGCAGAGCTGCCCAAGGAGCTTTGCTAACCTGACGGGCTTTCAGTAAAAGAGAAGGCACATCATGGTCCAGGGATAGTTGAGTGATAGTTTTTTTGTTTGTTTGTTTTTTTGCGGTATGCAGACCTCTCACTATTGTGGCCTCTCCTGTTGCGGAGCACAGGCTCTGGACGCACAGGCTCAGCGGCCATTGCTCACGGGCCCAGCCGCTCTGCGGCATGTGGGATCTTCCCGGACCGGGGCACGAACCCGTGTCCCCTGCATCGGCAGGCGGACTCTCAACCACTAGGCCACCAGGGAAGCCCCTGAGTGATAGTTTTATTTGTGGACACAGGGACCTGAAGGAGCTGGGTGGTGATGAAGTCCTGGGCCGGCTAAATCCCAGCGAGTTTCAGTGTCTGTGAACACACGTGATGACTCATGCAGCCGCTGTGGCGACCGTGATGGGTGCGATGATGGGTTGCAGGGATTTCATCCGTGAATTTCTGCTCAGTTAGATCTCAGCCGAGTAACTTCTTTTGGTGCTTACATTCTAATTTCTAAGCAAAATGTCTGTGTTTGGTAGTAGTTCTTTAACTTTATCTCATTAAATAAAGATTAGGGAACTGTCAAAAGCAAGATGAGCTAAGGCCAGTGTTTTTGAGGTAGAGAAAGTAGGAGCGGAATTTATATTTGGACTCAAGGACATTTTGGCCTCTTTGCAAAAAAGTGATTCTCGTGCATTTCTGTATCTCTTGAAAAAGGCTGTTCTGCTTTCAAACACCCACAGCACGGGGCATATCTTTACATTCTACTTAAACACAACTGGACTTTAATGTCTGTACTGCTGGCTACCAAGATGTTAAGTGAAGCAGAAAAAATATGTTTAAATGTAGTAGTTTTGGTATGCCTGACTCCTAATCCACCCCGTGAAATTGGTCACTGTCGGTCTTTGTGTTCCTTTGACCTAGCAGAGAAGAGATATTTATTAAATAAATTACTGCCTCCTGGGCTTCCCTGGTGGCACAGTGGTTGAGAGTCCGCCTGCCGATGCAGGGGACATGGGTTCGTGCCCCGGTCCGGGAGGATCCCACATGCCGCGTAGCGGCTGGGCCCGTGAGCCATGGCCTCTGAGCCTGCGCGTCCGGAGCCTGTGCTCCGCAACGGGAGAGGCCACATCGGTGAGAGGCCCATGTACCGCAAAAAAAAAAAAAATTACTGCCTCCTGCAGAGTTATTTATTTTTTTTAATTGATTTGCAATATTGTGTTACTTTCAGGTGTATGACAAAGTGATTCAGATGTATAAATATATCTATATTTTTCAGATTCTTTTCCAGTATAGGTTTTTACAAGATATTGAATATAGTTCCCTATCCTATGCAGTAGGACCTTGTTGTTTATTTTCTGTAGAGTAATGTGTATCTGTTAATCCCATACTCCTAGTTTGTCCCCCCCTTCCCCCTTGGTAACCATAAGTTGGTTTTCTATGTCTGAGAGTTGGTTTCTGTTTTGTAAATAAATTTATTTGTATTATTTTTTAGATTCCACATATAAGTGACATCATATAATATTTGTTTTTCACTATATGACTTACTTCACTTAGTGTGGTATTCTCTAGGTCTATCTATGTTGCTGCCAATGGCAATATTTCATTCTTTTTTATGACTGAGTAATATTCCATTGTATGTATATGTGTGTGTATGTGTGTGTGGGTATACACACACATACACACACACACACACACACACATGCCACATCTTCTTTATCCATTCATCTGTCGATGGACACTTTGCATCCATGTCTTGGTTATTGTAAATAGTGCTGCTATGAATATTGGGGTGCATGTATCTTTTCGAATTAGAGTTTTCTTCTTTCCCAGATATATGTCCATTAGTGGGATTGCTGCATCATATCGTAGCTCTATTTTTAGTTTTCTAAGGAACCTCCATACTGTTTTCCGTAGTGGCTGCATCAATTTACATTCCCACGAACAGTGTAGGTAGGAGGGTTCCCTTTCTGGAGAGTCCATTTTAAACGCCCATCTTCATGAAGACCATCCCATTAGTTTAGCTGGAAATCTTCACCCTTGGGAACATGACCCTGTGGGTGTGTCTCTCCCTGATCCTAGGATAGTTTCCTAGAGACCCAGACTGTGTCTTACTTCTCTCCGTACCCTGCCTGCCTTTCCAAGGAGTATCACTTTGTACATTTGCTCACCCAGCATGTTTGCCTCCAGACTGGCCTCCGTGAGCTGAGAATTCATTGGCATCTCAGAGGGAAACTAGATGAAACAGACACTTTGAGTGCATAGTTTTATTTAAGACAGGGACAGGGCATGTAATCTGAGTTGTGGAAGGGAACCCATGCATTCCTGGCTGCTATTTTAAGACTCTCCTCCTAAATTGATATCCTTCAGGTTTATTTGGTTTAACTCCTGCTCTGGAAGTTGGCTTGTTTCTGTGCATCAGAGTTGTCATGAAAGCAGCTCCTCCAGGATTCCGGCCGGACAGCTGCGGAATAGCTGGCATTTTTCTGTCCTTCACTCTGTATTGACAGCAGGTTTGAATCACCCTGCCCTGTTTTCTGTAACATAACCAGGGCAGAAATCATTTGAAAAGCATTTACGATGCCTAATTTGATCTTCTCTTCAATGAGAGGGTGACATTGCCTGGTACATTTTAGGTTTTTGTGTTTGGAGATGTATTAAGAACATAAAAGGGCCTCCCTCTTCTGCCTCTCCTATTTCCTGCTGATCAGCATGGGAATGGGGGATCCTTTTACAGTTGGGAAGGTCCCATCCGCCCTCTGCTTCCACCCACATCCTTGGACATTCTTGGAGAAGTCTGTCCGCTCCTCGTTTTGCTGCTGGCCACCCCAGTGGGGTCGTTCCTTCTTGTCAGCTGGATCTCTGGCGGGCTTTCTGAAGGTCACCCAAATCCCTGACAGAGCTCCTCCTCTTCATGTAGAGAGAGTCAGAAGTTCTCCAAATGGTAAGCTAGTAAAATGTAAAAACTTAGCCAGAGCTGCCCGTGTGTGCCCCTGCCCGGCTGCAAGCCAAGTTCAGGCCTTCCTTTCCCTGAAAGGAGGACTTTGAGGCACAGAGGAGAGGGAGGCAGGCAGCCCCAGCTCCAGTTCCAGATCGGCTACTAATTCAAAGAGTGACCTTGAGCAGTTAATCGTGCTCTCTGGGCCCTGGGTTGCATCATACCAGCTAACTGAGTGCTTCCTTTCAGCTGTAATGTACGTTGATCACATGATGGCTCCCTGACTCACGGTGCCTGCCTCTGTGCCTTTCTTGTCCCTTGGCCTTCCTTATCCTCCTATAGGTATTGCCTGGTCTCCAGAAGCTAATAATGCTCTGGATAGCACTTTCTCTCATCAAAGCCAAAACAAGGACTGCATCCATGGGAACTGCCGTTAACCTAGACGCCAGCTGTGGACATGATGATCCAGCTGGTACCAGTTCATGAGAGCCAACTTAAACATTTTTAGGACTCTCAGAAGACTGTTGATGTCATGTCAATAGCTTGATAGCTGCCGTGGCGGGAGTATTTACACCACAGAAATCGGCACACACTGTAAATCAGAACTTTTTTAGTCTGATTTGTTAGGTAATCACTAGCCTACCACAGAGATTCAAATGAAATTGACCTGCCAACTCACAGGTGGAAGATGACCCAGAGTCTTTCTGGAAGTGTTATGTTTTACTGATTTTGTTTTGTTGGGGTGAAGGTGGGGTTACATTACTGTTGGTCAGCAGTATTTGTTCCTAGTTCCTCTTTTGTTGACATACTCGAGCCTGTAGATCACGGAGCTTCCCATCCTATGTGCAGTATCCCTCTCTTGGCACTGGAACTGCCCCACCTCCTTCTGTCCTCAAAAGAGTGACATAAGGCTTTGAGCATAGATTTTTCCTGGAAGTTTAAGGCCATAGAGGGGTTACAGTGTTGCAGTACGAACACCTTCAAATTGAATATTGGATATTCCTGTTCTTCAAAGTCCTTCGGCTTCCCTGCCACTGAGAATTTCTCAGTGACCACATTTTGTTTTGTTTTTAAGACTCCAGCTTCCTACTGTATTGTTCAGTTCTCCTCTTCTCCCTGTCCCTTTCGAATACCAAGCAGTTGTTCTCTGTTTTCTTGTCTCCTTCCAGACCATGCCCCAGACTCATCTTACACACTTCCTTGGATATGGTGGCCCATATCCAGGATATTTCTTAAACAAAGCTTCTAAGAGGAGCTCTGGTACCGGCTATTAAAATCATACTGTTTTTTCACATTCCTCCATCTCCAAAGCTTGGTAGCTGACTATCTCCAGTTAACAATTCATTTTGGCCTCTCACCTTCTGAGATGGCCTACACTCTGCCTGTGGAACGTGTATCTTTCTAAATAAATCCACTTCTTACCTTTAAAAAATAAATAAAAATAAAAATAATTCATTTTAACTCAAAGCTTGTGCACAGCTTTACTGTGCCAATTCAGTGCATTCGTTTGGCGCGTATTTATTGAGTGTTGACTTTCTACCAGCCTTTATGATTTCACTGAGTCCATCAGGGCCTTAGTTTTTGGTGGGAGGGAGTCTGCAATCAGAAGTTATCTGATTTTCTTTCCTTTTTTTTTTTTTTTTTTATTGCGCCGGCTTCTCATTGCGGTGGCTTCTCTTGTTGCGGAGCACGGGCTGTGTAGGTGTGCGGGCTTCAGTAGTGTGGCACGCGGGCTCCGTAGTTGTGGCTCGCGAGCTCTAGAGCGCAGGCTCAGTAGTTTTGGTGCATGGGCTCACTTACTCCACAGCATGTGGGATCTTCCGGGACCAGGGCTCGAACCCGTGTCCCCTGCATTGGCAGGCGGATTCTTACCCACTGCGCCACCTAGGAAGCCCAGAAGTTATCTGATTCTCATAAAGAAGGAAATGACTCTTGTTGAGAAGGGGGAACTTGTCAAGTGAACCTTGGAATACTGAATTACCATTTCTCCTCTGCGTTTGACCGTTTAGAGGGAGCTGGTCTGCTGTCTCACTTGAAGCTTCTGCCTTATGGAATAGTTAGTAGTTTCACGCAGGGGCCTTTATTCTCTCAAGTGTGCCGCCTTTGTCGGTGCTGGTCTGTCTCTGAAATGCTTTCTGCCCTCCTCGTTCCTCACTCGTTTTTCCCACCAAGTTTCTACTTCACCTTTTAGGTTCCAGCTCAGACTTTGTTTCCCCTAGAAAGCTTTTCCTGGGCTCAGTTTGAAACCCCTCCTCTGTGTTCCCACAGCACCCTGCCCTTATTCCCTGGTTGTCCTCATCACACTCTATGGTTACCTCGTCCATCCTTCATTTGCAGGTGGGGACTGAGCCTTCTTCTCTCTTCTGTCCATTTTGCCGTCACAGAACTTGGTATCGAGAGACTTTAGGTAAATATTTGTTGGTGGAGTAAATGAATGAATGAGCTGTAGAATCATGACTTACAGCTCAGACCCTGGAGCCAGTAGATGTGTACCTGTCATTTGACATTGGACAAGCTACATGATCTTTCCAAGCCTCAGTTTTCTCACCTGTAAAATGAGGGTGTAGCAGGATCTACTAACTTAGGGTTATTGTGAGGGGTAAGTTAGGCAATGCAAGTAAATTGCTTAGAATAGTGCCTTGTCTCCAATATATGCTCAATAAGTTACTGAGCTGTTTTTAATTGTTAAAATCAAAAAGAGTAAATGATAGGGACATAAACTGGTATTTTTGGTACAGGTCCCAAAAAGCAATAATATTCACCATTTAACTGAAGGCAAATGATCCTCTTTCCAAATAACATCGAAAGCTATGTCTGTGATTGTTCAGTAATGAATACTGATGTTGAGATATACAGCTTGAAGCATCACGTGGCACTTTCAATTAGACACAAGTACTAAGGAAGAGAAATGGGATAACATGCTTTTGAGAAAAAACCAAATCAATAAGTATTGAAACATAAAGTCTCTGTTGTTGCTGCTAGCTGGCTTAACTAGAAAATACAGTTAGTTAGAATTATCTCTTGTCAGTTATTAAAAGCATTTCTGATTTGTATCTTTGCAATACCTGACCTAATGATGCTTATCTGATCCTTGTGCATGCATTCAACCACTTAATCAGACATTTACCCTGTATCAGGTACTGGAGGAAAAAAGATGAGTGAAACAGAGCCCCTGGCCTCGAGGAATTAATAATCTGGAGCAGGGTCAGCAAACTTTCTCTTAAGTGTCCAGATAGTAAATACTTAGGGCTTTATGGGGCATAGGATCTCTGTTGCAAGTACTCAGTTCTGTCATTGTAGGAAGGAAGCAGCTATAGACAATATGCAAAAGGATGAGCATGGCTGTGTTCCAATAAAGCTTTATTTACAATGTTGTGGGCATAAACAACAAGGACCTACTGTTATAGCACAGGGAATTGTATTCAGTATCTTATAATAACCTATAATGGAAAAGAATCTGAAAAAGAATATATATATATATATATATATATATGACTCACTTTGCTATACACCTAAAACTAACACAACATTGTAAATTAACTATACTTCAATTAAAAAAAAAAAAAGATTTGGCCGTCAGGCCCTGGTTTGCTGACCTCTGTCCTAGAGGACATAGGTACTTAGATTGAGCTAAGTCTGGACCAGGCAGGGTCAGCACCAAGGGCTAAGGCCTGTGAAGGACAGAGGATGGGGAGGTGAGAAGAGGATGAGATGGGCTGTGACCCTCACAGGAGAAATGGGTTAGGGAGGGGGGAGTGCTGTGCTGGGTGAGGTACAGGAGAGCAAACCAGGGCCAGGAGGAAGAGATGCATGGCTTGATGCCGAAGCAGGCAATGGCTGGTGTAACTAGGGATCAGTTGTCCCAGACCTGCACTAAACAGCCCACATACTGGCAAAGACCTTCCGCTCTTGGGAGATCTGATTGAACAGCCTGGATCCCACCTCAAAATTTCTGCGAGTTCCTGTGGACTGCTTCCCGCAGCTGCTCTCTTGGAAGGCTGTCTCCATTCCACCCTCACCCTGAACACGGAAGCCTACTTCCTTGATGGCTTCCAAGAGGAACCCACTCAAAGCAAGCATTTCCAGTTTTTTCGTAGCTTTTGTGGCAGTTTATGGTGATGTCACCGGCAGGGATGTGCCGCACATCACGTGTCCCCTACCTTGCTTGTTCCAGCCACTTCTCTTTTTGATGGGACCAAGCAATTATTTCCTTTATCTTCTGCAAGACATACAGCTTTTCCTAGGACTTCAGCCTCTGGCCCAGGTAGCTTATTAAGGAATTCTCCTACCAGAAACAACGCTCTCATCGTAACAGAAATTCTGGTGTTCCCGTTATCCTGACAGGCGGTGGCTTCCCAGAAATATGCTACAACCCACTGCTCAGCCCACAACCCACCTCCCACCCCTAACTGCATAGCTTTGGTCCCGGCTCTATTACTTTCTCAAAGGAGAGAGAGGGTGGGGCAGCCCTCTGTAACCTCCATGTTGGACAGACCTTGGCTTGAATCTCACATTTGCATTCACCTGCTATGTGTTTTTTTTTTTTTTTTTGCTGTACGCGGGCCTCTCACCGCTGTGGCCTCTCCCGTCGCGGAGCACAGGCTCCGGACGCGCAGGCTCAGCGGCCACGGCTCACGGGCCCAGCCGCTCCGCGGCACGTGGGATCTTCCCGGACCGGGGCACAAACCCGCGTCCCCTGCATCGGCAGGAGGACTCTCAACCACTGCGCCGCCAGGGAAGCCCTCTATATATTTTTATTTTAATCATTTGGTTTGGGTGCCTGGACACTTTATTTCCTTTTAATACTTCATAAAGAATTACGTTCTAAAAGTTCTATGCAAGGGTGATGAAACATGGCTTGAATGACTTCCGGGACTGCCTCTTGCTCCCAGGCTGAGTGAGGTATGACCCATTTTGCCATCCAGAGTTCCATAAGCATTGTCCTATCACAGTGTTTTCACACTTTGTTGTTACTTCTGCTCTGTGGTCTGTCTCACCCATAAGACTTAGGACCCCTTAAAGGCATAGATTTCATCTCTATTACTGTATCTCCAGCACCTGGGAAAGGACTCAGAAGAGTCAGAAACGTTGGAGGGATAGGATGGGATCTGATGGATGGAGGAACAGACACTACATGTTGTGGTGGTTTTAGGATTCCAAGGAGAAACATCACCAAATAACTTTGAGCCTCAATCATATTCCTGGTTACTGTACCTCCAGAGTTCATTATTCAAGATGACAAAGATCCCCTGGAACAACATTTAATAAGCTTTGGCATGTGTAAGTGTGCGCTAAAACCTCCAAGCTGGTTCGTGAGCGTGCCTGGTTTCCACATTATATCTCATAGCCCTGCACACGGGTGAGAAGCTTCTTGACTGCTTTTCACCGTCATTCATGTAAAGAGCCCTTTGAGTCTTACAGAAACAGAGCAGATGTTGCCAGGAGTGTCTGAGTCATCACGGCAGACAGTGAGAGCTGTGTATCATCTGGGCTGCCTCCAGGGAGCCTGGTGAGGTGGACAAGGCACACAGGCCAAAGCCTGCCTTGCACGGGGCCCTGGTTCACAGAGGAGCAGAGGGAGCTTGCCAGCGATCTGCAGTCAGCCTGGATGGGGCCGTGGGAAGCGTCTTACAACCTGTGGGTACTTTGGAACGCACAGGGCCCCAAGAAGCACAGCTTTTTCTCCCTCTATAAAATCGGGTCAGGGAGAGCGTTTAGGGTACCCCCTGGCCCCATTCTGCTTATGGGACAATTCCACCAGGACTGGGTACAGCTATCCTTTGCTTTAAGAAAGCCCAATATTAGTGGGGGGATGAAAGTGAATCTGTATGCAGATACTTTTGCAAAATGCTCTCCCATCGTTGCTCCTTTGCTCCTTATAGCGAAGGAAGAGAGCTTCGGTCACCATCTCCGTTTAGTGAAGTGCGCGGGTTAAGAGCGTGGACTTTAGTGTTCAGATTCTTGCTCTGTTGCTTCCTAGCCATGACCTTGGGCAAGTTGCTAACCTCTCTGAGCTGCAGTAAACCCACCTCATGAGATGCTTATGTGTGAATTAATGAAATCATTAATTGAATGAATTCAGTAAATGAAATTATTTAGTGCACTTTGCACAGTACCTGGCACTTGGTTAGCACTCAGTAAATGGTAGTTAGGCATGTTAGTTTTAGTTTTACTTATGAATAAGCTGGAGTTCAACTAAACTAAATGACTAGGTCAAGGTTACCAGGCTATAAAGTTGGACTTGCCCCCATCCACAGAGTCCTGTGTTTGCACGGTTCTTAAGGTGGCATGAGTTGCACAGAGCAGAGTAAAACAATTACCTTGCCGTTCTCTCCACCTCATCATGATTCTCTGGTTTTTAAAAGATGCCTTAGCTTTACAGCAGAGTTACTAGATTCCTCTAAATGAGAGCTTCGCTTACAAAAACTCAATCTACCCCCAACTTGTCACAGCCAGGCCTGTTGTATAAAACAAAACAGACACCTGAAGGAAATTGCTTCCTGATTTGGATGAATAAAGCTGATGAGCAGTCTTTAGGGACATTTTCTGCCTCGGCATATATCTTTTTTTTTTTTTTTTTCCAGAAGAAAAATTCTGTTTTTCCATTAAGGAGACAACTGTCAGGTGAAAAGGCTCAGAAGTCTGGTAGAGCTGGGTGTAGATCAGTGATGGTCACGAAGCCCCGGAATTATTTGATCTATCTGATACCACGTGTCTGCATACTTGGCAGAATCAGGATAAATGACTGCTTTTTTTCCCTCCTGTTCCTAAACTTTTGGCATAATACAATCATAGATAGTGAGTAATAGTCCAATTCAGCTCTCAGTTTCTGCATTGATTCCCCTGGAGCAATACAATAAGTTAGTTCTTTGGTTGGCTGCTGATTTTGACTGGCAGAAAAAATAACAGCAGAAAGATTGCATTTTGCCAGCATCCTAAATTCTGAAGAACAAAAACCGTACTTAAGTTATTGCCCGGCTGTTTGACATCCCCATGTTTTAAAAAGAGTCTCCTGGAGAGAAAAATTCTCTTTTTCCTCCTGGAAGGAGTTAAAGGTCAGAAAATTTCACTGTAGCATCTCTGAAAGCTGCTGATGGAAGACTTGATGAAAATACCGTTATCTTGTACCAAAAGAGGAGCACGTACTTTGAGAGTCCAGTTTAGGGTCTCGTCTTCAGGCGGGTAGACTGGGAGTGTAGCTGAAATGTGTAGACTTTGAAATAAAGTTGCCTGGCACTAATCCGTTTGATCTTGAGGCACCTAAAGCCTCATGCCTCAGTCTCCTCATAGCTATCGCATTGGATTTTTAGTGCAAAAGAAAAAAGTCAGCACAGTGAAAGTGCTTTCTAGCACAGTGTCTGCACAAAGCGCAGGCTCTGTCAGTGTTGGCTGTTATTCTTATTAATATAAGATTATTAACGTTGTTACAGGTTTCTTTTTTTTTTTCCATGGAAACCTTTTGTCAAATAAAATCTTACTTGTAAAGAGAGCTGCTCTGGTAGAAGTAGGGCAGAGAACATATAAAAGCAGGTTGGGTCAACTCCCCTTTTCCACAATTGCTGCGAACACTCCCTTCCCCACCTCACCCTGCCTCCTTGACCGTGGAGCCCGGGAAGCTCCCACCTTCCAGTGCTGTCGTGGGCTCTTGACCTCTCACCGTCCACAGAGCAGACCTGAGTCATGGGCCTTCCCTGACAGGTGTTGCTTTAATCCTTTCTGATGGTTCACTGTCAGTGGGTGAAAAAAATCAAAGGGAAAGGAAGACACCTCAGTAAGAAGGTTTCTTCCACTTTCACCTTTTCCCAGATCCTCTCTTCTCCAAGCTGAATGTCTCCGTCATTTCGGCCACTCCTTGCTGAGAATAGTTGACGGTCATCCTCAGATTCTAGTCTTTATCCGGGGCTAGTTAAAGATTTCTCAGCAGGACTTCCCTGGTAGCGCAGTGGTTAAGAATCCACCTGCCAGTGTAGGGGACATGGGTTCGAGCCCTGGTCCGGGAAGATCCCACATGCCGCGGAGCAACTAAGCCCATGTGCCACAACTACTGAGCCTGTGCTCTAGAGCCGGCGAGCCACAACTACTGAGCCCACGTGCCACAACTACTGAAGCCCGTGTGCCTAGAGCCCGCGCTCCGCAACAAGAGAAGCCATCGCAATAAGCCTGTGCACCGCAGTGAAGAGTAAGCCCTGCTCGCCACAACTAGAGAAAGCCGGCTTGCAGCAGTGAAGACCCAACGCAGCCATCAGTAAATAAGTAAATAAATAGGTAGGTAGATAGATAGATATAGATAGATAGATAGATAGATAGATAGATAGATAGATAAGTAAATAAATAGGTAGGTAGATAGATATAGATAGATAGATAGATAGATAGATAGATAGATAGACAGACAGACAGACAGATGTTCTCAGCGTGTTGTAGTAAGACACGAATTCTTTAATACGTGGATGACAGTCACCTGGGGAGCTAGTCAGACCTCCAGCTGCTTGGCTCCATCCCCAGAGATTCTGAACTGGGAGGTTTGGGGGTAGGGCCTGCAAAGCTACTTTATTTAACAAGCCCCAGTGTCCTAAGCTCGGTAACAGCCGTGCCGTTGACTGATTAGGAGACCTTGGAGAAGTCATTACCTGCCCAAGGATCTGTTCCTTTTTGAGGAAATGAGTGACTTAAAGTAGAGGATCTCTAAGAAGCCTTTCCAGGTCCAAAATTCTAAAGATTTCACCATTCTAGCTCTGGTCTGAGCTGTGCGCAACAGGGCAAGATCCTTACCTCTCTTCTTCTAAATGTCATCCCTGTGTTCGTACAGTCCAAGATCACATCAGTTTTCATGGCTGCCATGTGTCAGGACTGAGTCACAGTGAGCCTGTTGATAGAAATCTTATTATAGACATCCCCCCTGCATAGCCATGACTGCTGCTTCCTGTTTTCATGTAGCTTTTTGGCTTTAGTGCAGAGCCTGATCCTAATCCTTTTGAAATGAAAGGGAACAGGTACATATTAAGGATATTTAGTATTCAAAATGCATATCATGAGGGCATTCCACAGTCTGCACCTTCCCAGGGGAAAAAAAAGGTGCATCTGCTTCCTTCTCCTTTGTGTAGCTCTCCTGATTAGTGACTATTACCTGTTCGAGAGCGGTCTTATCTGCTTTGGGTTACATTCCCATCTTCTGTCCCCCTCCATTAGGACAGTTTACCAGAATGCATCCTATGATAGGCTGTTTCCTTCAGCTATCCCATAAAATCAGTTCTATGGCAAAAAAATAGGTTTGGGATTCATACTATCCCATTATCGTTTTGGATATTCCCAGTGCAAGTGAGCATGTTAAATAAAGGCTCTGAGAAGTCCTGCAGGCAAGAAAACTGATTACTCTTGTGCCCTCTGTTTTCTAAACTTACCTGAGCCTGGAACCTCTCCTCTCTGTTACTGCCTGTTTGTATTGTCTAATAGAAGGCACTCTTTTTTAACACTGGTTTGGAAGCTCCTATTTTGGAGTGCCCATCCCTTGCCCAAAGAGAAGACAAGAAAACTGGGCCAGTATCTTAGGCGAAGAGAGTCTATAGCATTCCTTAACCAACTCCATCTTAAGGGGATGTATTTATAATAGTGTACAACCACTGCACTCTGCCAAAGAGCTGTTAGCTGTGGACAGTGACCTCCTGCGAGAATGAGATTTGCTTCCCCCCCCCCCCCTTTAAAGTGTTTATCATCTCTGTGAAATTTCATACACCCTTGAAGCAAGGGAGAAAGTTTTCTACAGCCAGTTTTGTACTTATAGCCATATATGGTACAAGATAGAGAAATGGCTTGACCAGTTAAAACAAAAGCTTTCTCTTCAAACATATCGCTTGGGATTTTGAACAAGTGAGTTCAAGAGAGAGGAAAGAGTTGTTTTGATGGTGATAAGCCTTCAAGAAATGAAAGATGAAGAATGGGACCACTTTTTATCGTTAAAGGTATCTTCCTTCAGGTGTCAGCAGTCAAATGATTGGTCTCCTTACCCAGCAGAGTGGGAGCATTTACCAATACGTATAGGACACTTTTTGATGTAAAGGGTGTATGGGAGGGAGAGAAGGAAAGATTTTAAGAATTCTCTTTCTAAGGTGTTATTACCAGGTCAACCGTAAGCCCAGCTGTATACTTATATTTCAGGCAAATTAACCTATGTTTAGTTTCCCCAGTTCTTTATGGCATTAAGTAGGATTGGAAAATGTACCTTGTAAAGCTGGAGAAAATGCAGTGACAACTATGTAGGAAAATGGTACTCTCTTCTTTTACTGCCTTTTAGCTCCATTTAGAGCAACAAATGACCTCATTACCCATAGTTTCACTTGGTTTTATCCAAAGTAAGCCACAGAAGAGAAAGAATTACTTTGAAATTACATTCCGCACATTCATTTTTGGTCACGCCCTCATAAGGTACTGGCGTGTTTATACATAATCTTTTTGATGACCCAGTATAGCAAAATTCTCACCATTCATAGCAGGAAACGCATTAAAAGAATCACCAAGGGGGTCTTCCCTGGTGGCGCAGTGGTTGAGAGTCCGCCTGCCGATGCAGGGGACACGGGTTCGTGCCCCGGTCCGGGAAGATCCCACATGCCGCGGAGCAGCTGGGCCCGTGGGCCACGGCCGCTGAGCCTGCGCGTCCGGAGACTGTGCTCCGCAACGGGAGAGGCCACAACGGTGAGAGGCCCGCGTACCGCAAAAAAAAAAAAAAAAAAAAAAAAGAATTACCAAGGATTCTAGTCGTCTGAGTTCACTTAGTTGTAAAGAGAACAACTGGCTCGATTAGCCAAGAGGAATAAGCCAGGCATAGCTGATTTGTTTGTTTGTTTGTTTTTGCGGTAAGCGGGGCTCTCACCGTTGTGGCCTCTCCCGCTGCGGAGCACAGGCTCCGGACGTGCAGGCTCAGCAGCCACGGCCCACGGGCCCAGCCGCTCCGTGGCATGTGGGGTCTTCCCGGACCGGGTCACGAACCTGTGTCCCCTGCATCGGCAGGTGGACTCTGAACCACTGTGCCACCAGGGAAGCCCCCTGATTTTAATTTTAAGCCATATGGAGGGATCCAGTGTGGGTAATAGTTGTTATTAGTTTATTGATTTCTGGGCACCTGTCAGTGCATCACTTTCACTGAGGGAAATGAGCCAGTCTTGAAAGGACAAAGGCACAGATTCCCAACAAGCATTTCTGGGACCTAGTGCATCAACCATTCTTGTGAGTAAGCTAAGTGTGACCACTAACTACAGCACAGGGCAGCAAATATCAGGACCCCAGAGAAGGCCTGGCAGAGGCTTCCGTCTCTTTAGGTGAAAAGAGATGGCTTCTGGTTTGGGGGTTCGGGAGGTTTCCTAGAAGAAACGGCATGAAAGGTAGACTCGGGGGGTGGGTGAAAGTCAGGTAGGGATGTGAGGCAATGAGGGGGGCAAGGAAACATCCAGTCGGAAGAAACAGCTGGACCAAAGAGTCAGTGATGGCCAATTTAAGGAAGAAAAAGTCTAGTGGTGTGATTTGCTTCCCTGCACTTGAGTTTATTAAAAAGGATCACTATTCCTTTGAAGCAGACATTTTTTCAAGCTAGAATAAAATAATACTAATAAATTAATGTTCAAAACTATGTAATTTCATGTAATTCATTAACATCCAAGATAAACTTTAGTTTAACAAACAATTATTGAGCCCTTATTGTGTGCCAGACCCTGTGTTAAGCACTGGAAATAAAGTAGTAAACCCCTCACCCGTTTACGCTGTGGTGGTCAGAATTCAGTTACTTGCAGCCAAATACAATCTTTTTCTTTTTTTTGTTTTTTTTTTCATTGTGAACATTCCTCCCTTCCCCCAGCCCATGGCAACCACCCTTCTACTTTCTGTCTCTTTGAATTTGATTACTCAAGGGACCTCTTATAAGTGGAATCAAACAATATTTGCCTTTCATGACTGGCTTGTTTCACTTAACATAATGTCTTCAAGGCTCATCCATACTGTAGCAAGTGTCTGAATTTCCTTCCTTTTGAAGGCTGAATTAATACTCCATTGTGTGTGTGTGCGTGAGTGTGTATTTGTGTGTGTGTGTATACATATGTATACACCACACTTAGCTTATTCATTCATTTATCTGAACAATATCTATTGTTTAACCATTGATGGACACTTAGGTTGCTTCCACCTTTTGGCTATTGTGAATAATGTTGCTATGAACGTGGGTGTACAGATATCTGTTCAGGTCCCTGCTTTCACTTCTTTCGGGTATATACCCAGGAGTGGAATTGATAGATCGTATTCTATGTTTAATTTTTTGAGGAATTGCCATTCTGTTTTCCACAGTGGCTGCACGGTCTTCTATTCTCACAGTAGTACACAAAGGTTCCAGTTTCTCCACATCCTCACAAACACTTGTTATTTTCTGTTTTGTTTTGTTTTTAATAATATCTGTCCTAATTTGTATGAAGTGGTATCTCATTGTGGTTTTTGATTTGCATTTCCTGGTGAGTAGAGACGTTGAACGTCTTTCTGTGTGTGTATTGGTCATTTGTATATCTTCTTTGGAGAAATGTCTATTCGAGTCCTTTACCCATTTTTCAATCAGGTTGTTGTTGAGTTATATGAGTTCTTTATATGTTCTGGATAGCGAGTCCTTATCAGATGTATGATTTGCAAGTATTATCTTCCATAGGTTGTTTATTCATTCTGTTGATTATGTCCTTTGATGTACAAGTTTTTAACTTTGATGAAGTCCAGCTTACCTTTTTTTTTTTTTTGCTCATGCTTTTTGTGTCATATCCAAGAAATCATTTCCAAACCCAGTGTCATGAAGTTTTTGCCCTGTGTTTTCTTGTAAGAGTTTTATAGTTTTAACTCTTACATTTATGTCTTTGATCCATCTTAGGTTAATTTTTGTATGGTATAAGGTAAGAATCCAACTTCATTTTTTTGCACATGGATATCCAGTTTTCCCAGCACATTTGTTGGAAAGACCGTCTTTACCCCACTGAATATTCTTGAAAATTATTTGACCATATATGCAAAGGTTTATATCTGGCCTCTCTTGTTCATTGATCTATATGACTGTCTTTGTCAGCATCACAATGATTTGATTACCGTAGCTTTGTAGTAAGTTTTGAATCAGGAAGTATGAGACTTCCAAATTTGTTCCTTTTCAAGATTGTTTTGGCTATTCGGAGTCCCTTGAGATTCCATCTAAATTTTGTTTGTTTGTTTGTTTGTTTTGCGATACGCGGGCCTCTCACTGTTGTGGCCTCTCCCGTTGCGGAGCACAGGCTCCGGACGCACAGGCTCAGCGGCCATGGCTCACGGGCCCAGCCGCTCCGCGGCACGTGGGATCTTCCTGGACCGGGGCACGAACCCGCGTCCCCTGCATCGGCAGGCGGACTCTCAACCACTGCGCCGCCAGGGAAGCCCGAGCTGGCCTTTTAAAGCTGAGATGTTCATGCTGCAGGGTGTGATCCACTGGTGGGTTGTAATATCTGTTCAGGGCCCCTGTGATCAGCATTTTAAAAAATGGACTAGGGCAGAATATACCAGTGTCTATTACGTACAGTAAGTCTTGATATTTTTAATTTTACATATGGATATTTGGGATGTTTACTGGGCATGATGTAACGTGTTATTCTTACTACGTTTAGTAGTCCGAAACTTAAGACCGTTATTCTTAAAATTACCTTTGGCTAAACAAAGGCCTGGTCATGTTCCCAGATCTGGCCAATTCTCGGCAAAATGTCGTGCTAAACAAATACATATAAATAAATAAAGCTATAAAAGTAGCCATTTCAGATTAGTTTTTGAACCTAGTCCTTATTTGGGCCTTCTGATTTAATTTCTCTTTGGTTGATTGCATTTTCCAAAAGAATAAATTGAGTATAAAACAAGTATTATTAAAATACTTATGTATTTTACATATAAAATAAGTATTTCTGATTTAATGGAACAGTGTTTCCCCAACTTTAGTCTTTCACAAACTTTCTGTGTGGATTTTGCCACATCGGTGAACTGCTTGTGTTTTTATGTGTTTCATATTTTCCTTAAATCAACTCAAATTAAATCTACATCTGCTATCTGTGAAACTGTTGATTTATAGATGGGCTCCTTTTCTGATATGCAATAAAATAAATACGTAACTTTTAAAATATAAAAATGTTTATCCACGTGCCATCAAAACTGTTCATCTCACCTCTTTACCCCACACGCCATTATTGGGAGAACACTGCTAGTCAGAACATTTCCTTTGTGCTTTCCTCCTTTTGCTCTCTCAGATTCCTTTGTTCCAACAAAGGTTCCTATACCTGAGGAAAGAAACTAGAGCTGTTAGTTATTAGAGAGAGAAGTGTTCTTCATTTTAAAGAACTCCCCCTACCCTCCCTCCCACGCATTTACTTTCATAGAATACTAGCATTTTTGAATTCACCAGCAGCTCATTCAAGGTTGAGTATACCTTGACCCAGCCAGTTTTCTGCATTTATTGGTAAGCATCTGAAGAGAACCATGGAGGGGGAATGATTGACATTAAAGAAACACCTGTATGTCGCAGCGCAGGGAAACTCACTTGTTTAGCGAGTGAACTTAGTTGTGTTCTTGGGGCCCAGCCTCATAGGGTCTCTTGGAGACTCGCTGAGATTTGAATGGAAACAGAGCCGAAAGGATTCTAGAGAAAAAGCTTATCCTCTTTCTTACAAATGGGGCGACGGAGGCCCAGAGGGGCAAAGTGGTATACCTGGGGTCACACCTTGAGCTGGTGTAAAACTTGAGGCTTGGCCTGCCTCCCCACTTCCCTCCTGCATTTATCTCACTATCTCAGAAGCCTGGTAAGGAAAGTCTCATGCTGGGAATCACAGAAGCCTTGTATTAGAAATGGCTGCTTTCCACTTCAACCAAGATCTGAGATCACGGATGCGATACCCTAGGGATGAGAGAAACATGTCAAGTTCACCTGGACAAGACCACTCATGACCTGGAGCCCCTTCACTGTTAAGGGGTTTTCTGGCTATGACGTAATGTCAAAGTATTGATGATCTGAGTCTCAGGTGCCCTGTAGCCCTACTCAGGGAAATTCTGTTCTAGAAACCAAATTCAGACTCATCCGCCAGGACTACTCTTACAGCTGTAATGAGTAACCTTGAAATGTCCCCATGATCCTGTAACCAGGGGAGCCCAGGCAAAATGCCAAGTAGAAATTCTGAAGCTCCGAGTCCTGAATCCTGAGTTTGGACTGAAAAGTTTTAATAAAACCCTAATGACTAATCACAAATTTTGAGTCTCTCTTACCTTAAATGTGACTTGCAAAGGTCAAAACGACCAACCAACAATTCAGAAACCATTTACTATTTTCTATGCTCTGGCAGGCTTTGGGACACAAGGGTGAATGGGGGTGGGGGGTCACCTCTGCCCTGGAGGAATTTACAAACCAGTGGCGTAACAATGAAGCTTTCCCAGACTCCCTGGGGAGAATTAGGAGCGATCCCAATGCTTGGGTCTCCCGGGACCACGTACAGCCCTCTAAAGCCTTGGCATTGTTTCTGTGCTCTGTTTTGAGGTCTGCTGCCCCTTTGGGCAGTGAGTTCCTAGAGGGCAGGGGTCATAGCTTACTCAACTCTGTATTCCCAGTGCCTGGTGTAAGTAGGTGGCCCTCCAAATGCTTTTGTAAGAAGGGAGGTGTGGACAGTGTCCTGGGAAAACAGAGTAGGGAGAAATACCAGGTGATGTGATGCAAACCAGAGGGTTTGCATCATTCAGCTCGAGGGTCTCAGGTAGCTTGACAGAGGAGGAAGGCATTGGAGCTGGGGTTTGCAAGACAGGGAGGAGTTTCTGGGAGCGGTTTGGGGGATGTGTGGGGAGCGGCCTGAGGAGCGCCTGTGTGTCCGCCATGGCTACACTGCGTGGGCCCCTTCCCTGCCCCTGACACCTTCCCTAAAGGAGACACACATCTTTGGTTGGTCTGCACATTTCTCTTAGACAAGCCGGCCATCTGGTTAGCTCTGGATCTGTCCTTAGCTAGTTAGTAACAACTGATTTCTAGCTGTGTGTGTTAAGGTTTAAAAACACACAGAAACGCTAGGCAGGGGCATTTCTTGTCCAGACGATTTCAGGCGAGCTTTATAAGAGTTCCAAAGAATGTGTGGGAGCAGAGAAGTGACACTGATCCATGTATGTCTGCTCAGTAGGGAGTATGCCTGAAACTTCTTTAGGAACGAGGGGCGTACCTCTGGTCGTGATTTGTTGCAGCTCCTGTAAGCACATTGCCCCCAAAGCCCCTTTTTCTTTAGGGCTTCTTTGCTACCAAATGATAAGATGTATTTATTAATTACATTAGTTATCATCTGTTCCTCGCTGTCAGAGCGTAACCTTCGTGAAGGCAGGGGTCTTGGGGCATCTGTGACAGCTGTCACTGAGGCATCCCAAGTGCCTAGAGAATGTGTGGCATATACTAGGCACTCACTGAATATTGATATGAATGAGTATATTGAATGAACAAATGAATGAATACTTCTGCCCCAGATCCGAGCCCAAGTAAAGGGAAGGACAGTTGTCCCGAGAGAGTGGAACTCGGGACTGGAGGGTCACCAGTATTTCCTCCAGGGCGCTGGCCTCTGTGGCATAGGCTGCCTCCTTTCCAGTGGCTGGGCTGGTTTGTCCCCCACAGTGGATATCGTGAATATACCCAAGCAATAGAGAAGGCAGTGCCCCAGAAGTACTCTTGTCATTTAAGTGGCTGTTGTTTAGATGTGTTCTTTATCACAGGAGGTAGCTGTGATGCAGTCCCAAAGAACACTGTGTCAGGAGACCTGGGTCCAAAGCCCAGATTTGTCCATTTCCAGCGAGGTGACTGAGGAGCAGTCATTTGCCCTCTCTGAGCCTTAGTCTTGTCAAACGGGGGCGGTAATCTCCTTCACAACGTGCCTAGCACCGCACCTTGTGACACCCAGGAAGCCCTCCATGAGCAGCGTCGCACCCGAGGAGACCCTCTGAAAGGCCAGTAGTGTGGGTGGGTTCTGTGAGCCTGTTTCCCAGGCAGTCCCCGGCTCTCCCCCGGAAAAGATCCAGCAACGCCCCTTGAGTTTTGTTAGGGAGGATCGTGCAGCAGCCCCTGCTCCGAACCCAAATCCCCAGCAAGTCAGGAAGATGTATGTGTTTTAAAACATTGGGAGGTCTGTGTTGGATCACCCTGGAGCCGTGGCTTCCCAGAGCAGCTGAGCGTGAAGGGAAGCAGTTCCTCTGCCGGGAGCTCTCCCGGCTCAGCTTTGGCGGCCGTTGACTTTTAAATCATAAAAAGCCGCTCTGTATACAGTTTACTCTGTTGCTAGAAGGCGGCAGAACATAGGTATTTAAGAAGGGGAAAAAAAAAAAACAAAAAAAAAACAGAAGAAGCAGCCGTTAATCCCGCCAGGCTTCTGGGCACTGGAGCAGTTGCAGATGACAAAAGTTAATTAGAAACATGAGCAGTTTAACCGAAAACACTTGTGACAATTGGAAGGACAGCCTTTCGGGTGGGAGAAGTTTTCCTAGGGAATCGTTGCGGAAGAAAGTGGCTGCCGCTGGGTAAGTCGTGTCATCGTGACTCTGCAGGCACAGACATGCTCTTTGGGGGCCGAGGCACTGCCTCCTGTCTGCACTGGGCAGGCGCGGCCGTGGGTGGGTGTGGGTGCCGGGCTCAGCCATGTCCCTGCCACCTTCCCTCTGACAGCTGCCCTGACATCGGGGACGGAGCTACGTGGCTCCGAGTGCTGCCTGAGGAAGGGCGCTGCAGGGTTTGTGTCTGCAGTCTGGGTCACCTCGGTGCTTAGCGGAGCACCAGTTTGGAACCCGTCCTTCTCAGAATAATTACAGTTCTAGTTTGGAAATATTTTGAAGCTTTTCTGAGAAAAGAGTCTGGCCGGGGAACTACTCCCTGACCTCCAAGGGGGGAAACCTTGACTTTCAGATAACCTGCACGTTTTCCTGCTTACGGTGAAGGCTTGTGCCCAGTTCATACTCTTAAGCTCAAAAGCCTTTTTTATTTTAACTCTAACTTGCGTTGTGTTCGTAACTCTTTAAAAAGCGCCAACATAGGAAAAACGTATTTGCTGTGATGGGATTTAGCAACGTTTGTGGGTAATTATTCTTCTGTAAAGATTATACTCGGTTTCTCTTTTTCTGGATTTTTTTTTTTTTTTTTTTGGGTCTCTTCTGTTTGAGTGTCTCTGCTACCTTGTTTTCTTAAAGTTGGATAATTCTCAATTGTTTGGCTTAACTAGGAAACGGGGTTGTGGGTTGAGTCATTCAAAACAGGAGATGTTTCCTACATCATTCCTACACCATCATAGTGGCGATGCGGATTTTTGTTTTCCCGTAAACATACGTGCTTAATATTGCCTTGGGCGTGTTGATGTTAAGATCAGCACGCATTCACACAGCATACACCAAAAGGTGACAAGGGGGGCATGTGAAGAGTGTGTGAGTAGGAGAAAGTCAAGGTAGAGTTTTAAATTCAACCACAGGTAACGCACGAAGCAGGTAATGGAGCCGCGCGGCATCTGGGTTGGAGCGATCGGCTGTGTAGCCGTGGCCAGTGCCCCCTCGTGATCAGTGCAGATCCATGGGTGTGATTCAGGTCTCTTTCTCTTCCCTGCCTCTGCAGAGCCTTTGGCGAGTCAGGCCCCCTCCCACCCCGGAATGAGCGAAGATGCACCTGCCGCTTTGGAGGGCGGCGGCTACGCCCCTGTTAATTGCGGCGCCTCCTCTGCCATCCCCCAGCCCGGCACGGCCTCCAAGCCCTGGCGCAGCAAGTCGGTCGGTGTGAAGCACAGCGCCACGGCCGCCACGCTCGCGGTCAAGCCTCCCGCACCCGAGGCCCCCAGGCCCACCCCCGAAGCCCTGAAGCCAGCCCCCAACAATCAGAGGTCCATGCTGGAAAAACTGAAGCTTTTCAACAGCAGGGGGGCTTCCAAGGTGGGTGAGGGCCCGGGGTCACGGGACACAAGCTGCGAGCGGCTGGAGATCCTGCCCAGCTTCGAAGAGAGCGAAGAGGCGGAGGCCGGCGGTCGCCCGCTGTCCGCGGCGGGCCCCACCTCCAACAGCCCCAAGATCGCGCTCAAGGGCATTGCCCAGAGAACTTTCAGCCGGGCGCTGACCAACAAGAAGAGTTCCCCGAAAGGCAGCGAGAAGGAAAAGGAGAAACAGCAGCGGGAGAAGGAGAAAAGCAAGGACCTCGCCAAGAGAGCCTCGGTGACAGACAGGCCGGACCTCAAGGAGGGGCCGAGGGAAGACCTCAGCACGGTGGCGGTGACCGAGATGCCAAAAAAGTCCTCCAAGATCGCCAGCTTCATCCCCAAAGGGGGGAAGCTCAACAGTGCCAAGAAGGAGGCCCCGGCCCCTTCCCACAGTGGGATACCAAAACCAGGAATGAAGAGCGTGCCCGGGAAATCCCCAAGTGCCCCCGCGCCTTCCAAGGATGGGGAGCGGAGCCGGGGTGGGAAGCCGAGCTCGGGGCTCCCCCAGCAGAAGCCCCAGCTGGACGGCAGACACTCCAGTTCCTCCTCCAGCCTGGCGTCCTCGGAAGGCAAAGCCCCAGGAGGGACCACCCTGAATCACAGCATCAGCAGCCAGACTGTCTGTGGGTCCGTCGGGACCGCCCAGACCACGGGAAGCAATACTGTCAGCGTCCAGCTACCTCAGCCCCAGCAATACAGCCACCCCAACACTGCCACGGTGGCGCCTTTCCTGTACAGGTAGGAGCGGCTGCCCCCCTGCCCTGCCGGGGCCCGTGGGCAAAGGAGCCTTGCTGGTGGATTCTGGGTCTCTGAGGGTAGGGGTCGGGACTGCTACCCGAGAACACTGAGGCAGACAGCTCAGGTGCCGCGTGATCAGTGTGCTTGAGGGACGGTTAATTCAGCAGCGCTGGAGGGGGGAGGTCAGGAAGCTAAAGAGTGGAAGTAAAATGTGAGCTGATCCTGGGATGAGGAGGAGTGGCCCAGGCACATGGGGACCCAGGGGCTTTGCAGAGGCGGCAGCAGCGTGAGCAGAAGCTAGGAGGGTGGTTTGCTATCACTCGGCAGGCTCCAACATCAGTCCTAAAGCATCGTGAATGTACTTTAAACAATGAAAACCACAAAACCACCTTGCTGAGTAACGGAGACTTCTCACAGGGGTGCTTATCTTAAAATTCCAGATCCTCATGGTTTCTTACCCCATCACACGCATTAAATATTTTTTCTTTTCTTTTTTTTTTTGCTGTACGTGGGCCTCTCACTGTTGTGGCCTCTCCCGTTGCGGAGCACAGGCTCCGGACGCGCAGGCTCAGCGGCCACGGCTCACGGGCCCAGCCGCTCCGCGGCATGTGGGATCTTCCCGGACCGGGGCACGAACCCGTGTCCCCTGCATCGGCAGGCGGACTCTCAACCACTGTGCCACCAGGGAAGCCCCTTTTTTTTGTTTTTGTTTTTAATTAAAAAAAAATTTTTTTTTTTGGCTGTGCGGTGTGGCTTGCAGGTTCCCAGCCAGGGATTGAAGCTGGGCCACGGTAGTGGAAGCCCAGAATCCTAACCACTAGGCCACTAGGGAATTCCTTAAATATTCTTTCGGTCCCTGCTGTGTGCGGGGATTTCTCGAGGGGGGAACAGGATGGGGAAGAAGGGTAGCCATAAGGAGGGGCTGGTTCTAGAGGAACCAAAGAAACCCCGGTTGTATTTGGGGAGACAAGCCTGGGTGTTTGCATCCGTCCGTTATCGGTTCCTCAGTCTGTCTGTCTCTGATGGCACATCCATAGCACCACAGGAGACCACGTGGAGCCAGGTGCTGTTGCTCTGGGTGGTTCTGGCCTACGAGAGAGCCTCTGGTTGCACCACACACCTGTACAGGATGGAGGACACTGGCTCCGGGTGATGCTGGATACATGGGATGAGTCCTCTCCGGGCAGATGAGAGCCTCTCAGCCCTGCTCTTGGGGGTTCCCAGAACCTCGTTCACAGTGCTCGACTTGATCCTGTGCTCGAGATGTGCAGGGCAGTGGGCTACACTGCACAGCTGAGTGATAACTAATACCTCTCCACAGCACAAGGGGACCGATGATTGAATGTCACAGTCTGGGCACTTACTTTACAGTTTCTACCCTAAGTATATACACAATCACACCTGTACACACACACTCATACACCTATAGTGTGGACGCACATCAGGGACAGTCACACGTAAGTAAGGACACAAGTACACATTCATACGTAAAATGCAAATATACATAGTCACACGTGTATTTACATACCTGTTCATATGCACAGACTCAGACCCATGCTTTCAGCTTCCTCTGTTTACATGGTTCCCCAAAGAATTAGAATTTCCTCTATTTCTGCCTGAGGTGAGCACTAGTAGGTTCTGTCACCATTCCTGCCAAGAGCTGATAGAAAGTCTGGTTCAAGCGATTGATTTCAGAGTCAAGCCCGCAGCATCCAGCCTGTGAGGGAATGTCAGGCGTCTGAGGAGAAGCTCTTTCCTTTTCGCTGCTTACCCACCCCTTCGGTGAGGGTCACGCCAGACCTTTTTAATGGGAGGCGGTCATCTTTGTATTCAATCAAGTCATCAGCTCAACTAACAGTCCTGAGAAGGGTGCCAAGGCTTCGATAATGACTCAGCACTTGCCCCCATGCTCAGCTTTTTATACAACTGTTCTCTGAACCGTGGAGGAACTGAATTGCTTGCCGTGAAATTTTTATCATGGCAGTCACACGAACAGTCTTGAGGTGATGCATATTCAAGTGACTGTTCCCAGATTCTTGATCTGCATTTTCAGAATTAAGATACGTGACTGTCTGATCACCATCAATCTCACCCCCGCTCCTTTTTTTTCTGGCTGTAATTATTTGAACGATTCTAAAGCGTTTAACCTTTTCAAAAAATATTTCAAGATTTTTCAATGGGAGGAAAAACTCTTAATGATAAAGAGCAAGTGTCTGACAAATAGGAGGAAGGAGAAAACGTCACATGTGTCTGTCAAGCTGCGTTTTAGTGTTTATGCTCACCCTGTGTGATGTCCTTCTGGCTCTTCTGAGGTGCCTTTCCTCTAGGTGAGCCAAGTAGGAGGATGGAAGGAGGAGCACTGAGGGCTTCCCTGGTGGCGCAGTGGTTGAGAGTCCACCTGCCGATGCAGGGGACGCGGGTTCGTGTCCCGGTCCGGGAAGATCCCACATGCCGCGGAGCGGCTGGGCCCGTGAGCCGTGGCCGCTGAGCATGCGCGTCCGGAACCTGTGCTCCGCAACAGGAGAGGCCCACAACAGTGAGAGGCCCGCGTAGTGCAAAAATAAAAAGAAATTTAAAAAAGAAAAAATGAAAAACAAAGAAAGAGGAGCACTGGGATAGGAGTCAGGATGCCTGGACTCTGCCTTTTATTCGCTTGTGAGTCCCTGGGTGGCCTTGGGACCTGGCTGCGGGCATAGCTGTTGAGTATGCACCACGTGAGTGCAGAGACCCAGCTCATTTAATCATTCTCACAACTCCATGAGCTGGCTACCCTTTTTATCCCTGTTCTGAAGGTGAGCAGACTGAGGCCTAGAGTATTTAACTTGCTCTAGGTCAAAGAGCTGAGAGCCAGAAAGCTAGTGTCTAAAGCCAAGTCTGTCCCTTTAAGAGGGGCCAAGTGCTTAACCAAGAAACTGTCGTGACTCTAAATCACTGCCTCGCTTTGAGCCTCATCTGTAAAGTGAGGAGATGGGGCTAGATTAGAGGATTTTAGGAAATGCTTTAGGCTCCCTTTGTGCTCTGAGACGCTCTCTCTCAAGTTTATAGCTCACTGTGTATGCCTTACAGCGCTTCCCCCAGAACCTCTCCACGTTAGTGATGGTACCAAGGGAAGAAAAAGAAGATAAATCACTTTTGAAAAATAACTCTGAATGAATCCTAGTTACCGATTCAGAAGGCACACGAGACACCTCTATTGCTTTACACTTTACTGCTTTTATGTTGTCTCACCTGT
>RJWK010004890.1:0-12963 GCA_004363435.1 Platanista minor | reverse complement strand
GGTCGCTGTCATAATCCCCGCTTGAGGGCCAGACCCTCAGCGAGGTGCGGTGACTTACTGAGATGTGCATGTCTGTCAAGTTACAGACTCCACACTGCAGCCAGCTCAGTGTTCAGACTCCAAGTCTAATGTTCCTTCCAGCACCCAGCATCGTTCTAGACTTAAAAACTTCTCATTTATCCGTTCAGCACACCCTGCCTGAGTGCCTGCTTGGCGTGTGAGTTGGAACAGATCGTGTTCTCATGTGCACGCATCAAAAGAGCCAGTCCTAGCCTTCAGAGAGCTCTTAATCTAGCGTAGGAAAGATTTATCCAGTAGATCATATTGTAATAAGTAGGCATCAGGAGAACAGAGATGCACAAGAGGTGGAGCCATCTGCTGGCCAAGGACTGGGGAAGGCTTCCAGGCCAAGATGACATGGGGACTGTGCCTGAAAGGTAGACTAGGAGCAAACTAAGGAAGAAAGAGGAAAAGAGCCTTTAGGCAAGGGCACAATGACTACAAAGACAAAACTTAAGGACAGGGTATGATCTGGGAACGGAGAGAAGCCACATGTGGGTGGAGCACAGGGCAGGGCTGTGTGTAAAGGGCAGGAGTGGCAGGAGACAGGGCTGGAAAGGAAGGAAGGAAGAATACCACTATGTAGGGCACCTTCTATCACAATTAGGACTTTAGACCTTATGCTGTGGGCAGCGGGAAACCATCGGAGCCCTTTAATCAGAAGGTGACAGGATCACATCGGCATCACCGAGATCAGTGCAGGACAGAATGGGGAGTGGACCGGACCTAGGAACAGTCTAGAACAGAAGTCACGGTTCACGTGCCTGCTTGGCTCCACAAAGGTAATACAAATGAGTGGTTCAGCGTGAGTGGGACTCTGGTAGAGGGAACCCCACGCCTCTCTAGAGGGGGCCGCCACCACTTGTCACCAGCAGGCGGCGCCCTGCAAGAACGTGAGCTCAGTCCTTCCAGACTTGTTTTTACTGGGAGAAGGCAGAAATCCAGAATTTTTGTGAAATCTCCCAATTTTTAAATGTGGAAGTGAATTCAGAAGCTTTAAAAAAAAAATACTGTGGAGACCAATAAGAATCAGTCTATGGGCTGCTTTCTGTACATGGCCGTCGCTGGCAACCTCTAGTCTGGAGGCAGTGTACCTGTTCACAGAGTGCTTCTAGGGCCTGGGCAGAGATGGCAAGAGCTTGGATTCTGGTCAAGGGAAGGAGAGGAACACTGAGAGCATGAAAATCCTTTAAAGGTCGAGATGGCAGGAATGGGGAACCGATGGTATCGGTAGGAGGGCAAAGCGGGGAACCTGGATGGATGATGTGGGGTTAATCAGTACACATCCGCCACAGTCTCTTTTAGACAGTTCACATTGCTGGCAAGCACTTTCTTCACAGGGAGTGAAATCTGGTTGAGTCAGCTCAGGATGCTAATGAATTAGTAACATTACACCCACGGTTCTGTGTCTGAGTATAATTATATGTTTGCATGGCACGCCAAAATAAGCAGAGGTAATTGTGGCAAGAGCACATGGCATGAAGCAGTTGCCTCGATTTGCTTGACAAAAAAGGGCAATGGAGAAGGTTTGGGGAAGTCCAGATTTCAGTCAGGTGTTGAAATAATGATCAATGAGACCTTTTATCTCAGAAGCTCTGAGCTCTGAGTCGGACCTAGAGGACAAACACACCTGCCTGGCACCCACTCCTGACTGGTTGTACGGTCATCTTTCCAGAGACGGCCGTGTCAGGAGGATCTGGGGGAGGGGCCCTGGGGGCTGTCAGTGGAGTCATGGAGTCATCTTCATGCTTGGCTTGCTGGCATCGCTGGTTACTTAGAAGTGGCTCTTTGGCACACGTTAAACAATCCAAACCATCCAGTACTCGCCAGCATTTTTCTGGCTAGACCCAGCTCCCCGAAGGGGATGCAGAGAAGCGTTCTCCAGTGAAGGATTGCAGACCCTCCATGTGGGTGATGAATATTTCATCTTTTACAGTGCGATGGCTCTCTCTGTTTCTAGGACCTTGCTCCACGTGTACCAGTGAATTATTTAGCATCCGTCTGCTGGTCTGCTCTGTTCTCAAGCTTCTTGCCGAAGGAGGGGATAGTCGGGGCTGTGGTCGGGGCACAGTGGTCTGGATGTGCTAGTTACCCCTTGTGACAAGTGTGTCTGCTCTGGTTTGTGTGTGAAGGTCCCAGACAGACACCGAAGGGAATGTTACTGCCGAGTCCAGCTCAGGGGGTGTGACCGTGGAGCCGAGCCACTACACCAAGAGTGGACAGCCTGCCCTGGAGGAACTCACTGGTGAGTTTGGCGCCTGGAAATTCCGTGTCTCTTGGTGGTGAGGCCTCCCGTGCAACCATCTGCTGGAAGGTCCCGAACCCAGCTTGATGTGAAGTTGCTTCACTGTTGCCTTGATTGATGAGCCAAACAAACTGATTGCCTGTCTTACTGCCTTCCTTGTCTTTCTTCTCCTTCTCCCATGTATCTCCTCCCTCCTCCCCGGAATTGTAAATAAGTCTTCTGCCTGTCGGCCATTCTGCTTTAAGGTGTGCCACTCTTCACTCACACAGGGGCTCTGGGCTGCTCGGATACTTCCCTTTGAATCCCCTTGTTCACTCTTCAGATAGAGTTGCCTTACAAAAAGACTTGGAACTCTAAAATGTATTGAGTTTTTCAAATTTCCTTTAAGAAGCACTGATTGAAAATTGTTCTGAGCACCCTTGGAACAGTTGGAAAGAAGACTTCAGCATGCTTCTTTTACCAAAAACAAATCTAAATTTTATTTAAATATAACCCAGACAAGAATGATTAAAGGGATAGTATATCACATAGAAACATAAAATCTGTAATTGTCCTATAGTTAATTCCACAAATATTTATTAGTGTTATACTGTCACATTCTTAATTTAAAGAAAAAAAGGTAACATCAGAATTAGAATTCCTACTGCAGTGTATTCCGAGCTACCACCTTCTCTGTCCCTTGTCCCCCGTTCCCAGCTCTGTACCCTGGGTTCCAGCAACTTCTAACCAGGGAAGGGAGTGGTAAACCACATATTTAGCAGTGGCTGAGTTATTCTTCGCATATCTTACCACTTCCAGAGTTGGGTTAAAAATTGAATCCATGTTTAAAATCCATTTATTAGACTATATAGCCATGACCCCACCATATTAATAGCCACATTACAGCTGTGGACTTGGTCTGCAGCCCACATGATCGACTCTTATACCCGTTTGACCATTAGCTCTGAGTATTAATTTCAGAGGATCTGAGTGATTTCTCTCTTTCCTTCTGGTTCTGCTGCCTGGGCACAGTGATGGGGCAGAGAGGTTTCAGGCCATTTGTTAAGTGGTCCATCTTACAGTGGTTTAGGGCCCCATTTAGTGGTTTGGGGTTGATTTTATGTTTCCTTCTCTCCCAGGTTTTAGCTCCCCTGCCTATGGGGACATGGATAGTGCAGGAAAAAGGCCAGCTCTCAGGAGAAGGGTGTGGAGTTTAATTACTACTCAGGTCTCCACACACATTCCAGATTGTGTTCGTATGTGCACGCATCCAAAGAGCCAGGCCGGTGATTCAGAGGCCGGCATGGATCAGATGTGTGACTCGTGGAAGAGTGTGGAGTCGTGGCAGACATTGGGGCTCAGTGAAATTCACATCTGAAAAGCAAAAGCGGCGGCCGGAAAACCTTCCACATAACAGTTAAATTTCACAGGGACAGATGGCAGCCTGTGATCTTTTCACTCCTTTATCTTTTTCTCCCTATGTCTCCTGTGCATCAGGACAGTAAACCAAGTGACAGCTCAGAAAGCCTGAGATGCTGTCGGTTTGGGGCATCTGGCTGAACTGTGCAGCCAGTCATGCCTGATCAAGCACCCTTTGGTGTAAAGTCAAGCGATGTTAGTTGCTAAGGAAAGTATCTGAATTAGGGTGACTTGTCTTTACATTCAAGTAGTGGAACTCACATGGGCGGCTGTAACACCTGCGGCTGTACAGTTAATAATTTTATGGAGACACTACATAGTAGCTTGTATGTATGAGGTTGAATTCAGCTTATGTACAGCTGACCCCTTGAAATGACAACAAACAGGTGTATTTAGGAATGGACATTTATGAGACTACTTGATCAATTTCTAAGTTCCTCCCCCTTACTTATGCTTGTAGGTGGATTTTCCCATGGTGCTCTGTCATTTACATAGCGTTACACGTGAGTCCTGCATCTCAGATTGTAACGTTAGAAGGAACAACATCCGCTTATTATACAGTCCGGAAATCGCTTTGAACATTCATTGATGAATTGTCTTTCAGTCTCTGCTGGAATACTTCTTGTGATGGAAAGTCTATTCCTTCATGAGGCAGCCCTTCCATATTTTATTGGCGTTAAGTAGTGGTAGAGTCTTTTATCCTTACCTTTCTAAATCGCTGGGTATAATCCAGCCTCACAGACAATTTCCATTCTTTTCCATGTAGCAGCATGTCCCTTAGCCTCCCTCTTCCAAGTAAAAATCCCCGGTTCCATCCATGGTCCTCATGTAACACCCTGACATCCTCACCTCTGCTCCATTTGGTCAGAATATGGTGTTCTCTCCATCATGGCCAGTGGTTTGAGGGAGAACTGCCCTTGGTAGATGCAGGAGAGCCACAGGTAGACATGGAATAGTTCATTCAGTTTTTAATTTCTCTGTATACTGGCCTTAAGGGCCCAGCCATTTCCACCAGCGCACGGCTGTGTGTTTATTTTGTTCAGGTTATGGGTTGGTAGGGAGATCTTACATTAAGCCCATCTTCCAAGCAGGTAGAATTGGCAGTTCAGAACGTGATCACCTGAGCAAGGCAGGTGGATTACTGGTTCGTGTTTCTATGTTGCTCTTGAAATCTGTGTATGTAGAGCTCCGAGAGGAGCCGGTATTTCCTAGCGGGACCCCTCAGAGGGACACAGGACACTCAGATTCAACGAGCCCTCATTTTATGCCAGGCATATCATGTGTCATCTCATCTGATCCTCCTAACCTTGAGGGAAGGGGATTCATCCCCATTTGACAAATGACATTCAGAGAGGATAAGTGACTTGCCTGAGGTCAAGTGGCTCGTAAGTGGCAGTGCCGTGATTCAAAACTTTATCTGTTGGAAGGCAAAAGCTGTCGTTTTTCTTCAGCCCTACGTTGACCAAACATCTTGTGGACAATAAATATTTCTTGAGCATCTATAGATTTGTGTGGGGTTATCAAAAATAAAGGGGAGATACCACTCCATATCAAAGATCTTTGAATTTCTAAAGGAGAGTTAACAGGCAGATGTGTCATTCATAGAGACATGGATAAATACAGGCATACCTTGGAGATATTGCAGGTTTGGTTCCATACCACTGCAGTAAAGCAAATATTGCAGTAATGCAAGACACACAGAGTTTCTGGCTTCCCACTGCATATAAAAGCTCTGTTTACACTACACTGTAGCCTGTTAAGTGTGCAGTAGCATTGTGTCTAAAGAAAACAACGCACAGGACTTCCCTGGTGGTGCAGTGGTTAAGAATCCGCTTGCCAATGCAGGGGACATGGGTTTGAGCCCTGGTCCAGGAAGATCCCACATGCCGTGGAGCAACTAAGCCCATGCGCCACAACTACTGAGCCTGCGCTCTAGAGCCCGCGAGCCACAACTACTGAACCCACGTGCCACAACTACTGAAGCCCATGCGCCTAGAGCCTGTGCTCCACAACAAGAGAAGCCACTGCACTGAGAAGCCCGCATACCGCAACAAAGAGTAGCCCCCGCTCGCTGCAACTAGAGAAAGCCCGCGTGCAGCAACGAAGACCCAACACAGCCACAAATAAATGAATTAACAAGAGAAAAGAAAAAAGAAAACAATGTGCAAAAATACTTTATTGCTAAAAAATGCTAACCATCATCTGAGCCTTCAGTGAGTCATAATTTTTTTGCTCGTGGAGGGTTTGCAATATTGGGAGAATTACCAAAATGTGACACAGAGACACAAAGTGAGCAAATGCTGTTGGAAAAATGGCACTGATAGGCTTGCTTGACACAGCGTTGCCACAAACCTTCAATTCCTAAAAATCATAATGCCCGCGAAGCACAAAAAGCGAAGCACGATAAAACAAGGTATGCCTATAAATATAGTTATTATACTGTTGTGTGTGATCAAGTTAATCAATGAAGGTAATTTAAAAACTGGTGCCTAGACTTAGCTTCATAATAAATGTTCCCTGCAGGGCCTGGAGCTATCCAAAGGATCAGTACCTTTTTGGCAGCCTTTACACAGATAAAATGTGGTCAAACTGGCAGTAAAAGATATTTAATTGATGGCCCAGGAGATAGATGCAATTACCTTCCTCCACGGCCATTAGGGGAAGGTAAAATAGATATTCATCACTGCTTTCGTTTAAAAACACATACATATATATATGTTTTTTTTGTTTTTACATCTTTATTGGAGTATAATTGCTTTACAGTGGTGTTAGTTTCTGCTTTATAACAAAGTGAATCAATTATACGTTATATATATATATGTATTTTAAAGAATTGGATGGGAAATGCAGGTTTGACCACTTTTTAGATAAGAGGAAAATGCCTTCCAAATTTCTCTTGGTTAGAAGTGGGAAGAAAATTGAAAACACTGGCATTTGCAAGGATAGAGAGTTTGCTATAGCAGATTATCTCCATATAGTCAATCATTTAATCCATTCCCCACCCTCCAGGCAACACCATGCTGAGAATAATCTAAGATCATCTGCCTCAGAAGGAAAGTTAATTCTATGACATTTCTTATAGAAATGTCTATAAGAAATGCCTGTTGCACTATTAATGACAATTGCTGGAAGTTCTACTTGGTGTCTGCTCTATATCCCACTTGCTGCTGCCCATGTGTACTATGTTCTATATAGACATTTCTTTAGAAATATTGCTGAGCACTTGAAATAGTCATCAGCTTTTAAAAAAAGACCCTTGATTGTGGTCCTCTCAGCCCTCCTGAAATTACTCTGAGGGAATGATGTGTGATTCCTTCAATCAGTATTTTAGTTATTTGGCTTTTCCTCTCCCCCCATAAGCAGCCCAAACTAAACAGAATAGCCAGACAACCCAAAACGAGGCTTCTCTGAGAGGGGACGTGGCTTCCTAGCTTGTGTGTAGGCTGTTTCTCCTGGAATGTTTGTGCCAACTTGACCTCTCCGGGCCAGGTATTTAGTGGGAAATGTTGCCCAGGGAATGGAAGTCCCTTATCCCCCAGAGAGAAGCCTGAATCTTCTCGAACGCTCTGCAGCACCAGCTGGCGTGAGTTGAGTGCTTTTGGTGGGTGCTGCACTCAGGGATCTCCATGTAGTCCCTACAACAGTCCTTTGAGGTCAGCACTGTCACTGTCTTCGTCTAGGACCGTGGAATCTGAAGGATGGAGAGAGAGGGTCAGCACCTATGCCGTGACCACTCAGCCAGGGAGTTAAAGGAGCCAGCAATCTAGATGACATAACAAATCAAACAAAGAAAAAGGCACACCTCTCTCTGGAGGAATATTCATGATTAATAAGTGCAGATCTTTTAGCCACTACAAATTAACCATCTGTAATGTCGGGCCAATAGACAGCAGCATGTATCACCCATGGGTGAGAAAACCAAAGGTCCTTCCTGGGCAGGGGTCAGACCTAATGCGTTCATGGCTTTATTGGAGGCAGTGTGAAAATGTGTTTGTCTCAGACTCGGCACTTTGCTTTTCCCACGGGCTAGACTTCACCTGTTGCTGGAGGGACCTGCAGGGAGAAGAAAGACCTCTCTCTCTCTCTCTCTTTAGATTTAACACCTTCCTTTGGGCAGCTGTGCATTTATTCATTCATGCATTCATTCTCAAATCCTTCTCGAGCACCCGTGGTGAGCCAGGCCCTGAGCAGGGAACGTGGTTTTTGTCTCAGGCACAATTGCTGTTCCCGAGAATCTCCCCATCTCTCTGAGAACTAAAATAGCTTTAACCTTTGTCTCTCCAGGGGAAGATCCCGAGGCTCGGCGACTGCGGACAGTGAAGAACATCGCTGATCTGCGGCAGAATTTGGAGGAGACCATGTCCAGTTTACGGGGAACTCAGGTTACACACAGGTATCTGGAACGTGAATCACTTTCCTGAACCAGCTAGTAACTTGGTTTTCACATGGCTGCTCCTGCCACGGTGTGTTCCTGCCACTAGCCAAGTGATTTGGTTAATTACGGAATAAATAACCTTGATCGCCAAATCTGCTGGAATTCACCGAGAATGCCATACGGCATGCAGAAATGTCAGGAGCAAAAATCCATGGAGACAGATTCCTCCCCAAAGCAGAAGGTTGCTAAATCCATTCCATAGAGCATGTTGCAGACCAGCTGTATTTAAATTTCCCTTTGCTTGCATTTTCCAAAACGATATGATATTATGCTGTTGAAACGAGCAGGTGAACTGTATTTGACCTGTGTGATAAAGTGAATAACTCAAATTCCTACCCGGTCTTCTGATCCCCAAGCACTCTGTAACGTTGTTAGTCATGCACGTGTATAAAACACGTACAGAAATATTTATAAAAACGTAGGATCATGTTTAAACCATGATTTCGTTAGATGAACTCTAGGATTACACTGGAAACATTTATCAGTTTCTTTTCCTTGTTGAGCAAGAAGGTGAAAAGGGTGCAGCCCTGGGACCTCCTTCATGATTTGGGCAGAACCAACTTTATGGTTTGTGTTTGGCCTTGATGATCAAGGTAAAGTCCCGGTTACCCCTGTGAGCTCCCGGGTCTGGGGGGGTGGGGTGCTTTCCCCTGCTTCTCCAATTTCAGTCTCTTTGATAAATGAATACAGCAAGGAGACTGCTGGGCTCCACCATGGCCAGCAGCTTCGGCAGATTGGGGTTAAGCACTGTGGGTTCTTAAAGAAGACCAGGGGGCTTCCCTGGTGGCGCGGTGGTTGAGAGTCCACCGGGGGATGCAGGGGACACGGATTCGTGCCCTGGTCCGGGAAGATCCCACATGCCGCCGAGCGGCTGGGCCCGTGAGCCATGGCCGCTGAGCCTGCGCTTCCAGAGCCTGTGCTCTGCAACGGGAGAGGCCACAACAGTGAGAGGTCCGCGTACGGAACAGAAAAAAAAAAAAAAAAGCCGACCAGGGCCCAAACCTTAGGAGTTCCCAGTATAGGGAAAGTCAGGCAGGCTGCTCCCAGGATCAGAGGGAAACAAAAACAGGTGAGGCACCAAATTGATTCTCCCAGAGAAGAGTCCACTGGGGGTGGCTGGTGATGGCATGGAACCAGGTGCTGGACCCTGCGACTCTTGATTAGCTAAGAAACATCCCTCTTTCCGCCATCATCATTGAAACTAATTTAATGTAGGTTACAGCAGTTTTATGGATTTCTTGGCTTGGGCTAGGATGGTGATCATGACAGGAGGGAAATCTTCCATGCTTTCTTCTGCAGGAAAGACTCTCGCTCTCTCTGCTTAGTAAAGAGACCCCAGCGTGTCTCTGCATCTTGATGGTGTGGCGAGACCTGCAGGGCCGGAAAGACAGTGGACTGACTGCAAAAGAGTCTTCGGAGGGCCAGGGACGAGCTCCGTCCCCTGGCAGTTTCAGACTCAGCTAGTTTCATGGGTCTCAAGCCCAGGCATTTACCACTCTTTTCTGGCCTTTTGCCCCCAAAGTTTGTCATTTTGGACAAAAGGTGGGAGAAGCAAAATGTGTGTGTAGCGGGGGCGGGGGGCGGGGAGAATAGATATAACAGAGTTAGAAAATCAGGGCCTCCCCACCTGCTCAGTCTGGAGAGAGCTGAGGATATGAAAATGGGATCTTACGACCTTGGGAGTGGATGGGTGCATCCTGCCTTTAGGAAAAGTGAGCTGTGATGCAGCGTCCTAGGATGAATAGGCGCACAGCTCCCTTTATGCCCCACTGTTAACAGTCCAGAGTTTTCTACTTCCTTCCCTGGGTTGGAAAGGAGATTCCAGTAGTTAAGATTGTTTATTTAAAGTAATTGTTAGGGGGTATCTTGTACCATGTTTTAGGGGAAAAATCTGTGCTGGGCTTTTCAGAATGTCACGTAGATGTGCAGCTTCATCTTCATTTTTAACAGCAGAGCTACACTGGGTGGTATGTTGGTACCTTATTATTATTTTTTTTTAACTCATTTATTTTATTTTTGGCTGCATTGGGTCTTTGTTGCTGTGCGCGTGGGCTTTCTCTAGTTGCAGTGAGCGGGGGCTGCTCTTCGTTGCGGTGCACGGGCTTCTCATTGCGGTGGCTTCTCTTGCTGCAGAGCACGGGCTCTAAGCGCGTGGGCTTCAGGAGTTGTGGCTCGCGGGCTCTAGAGCGCGGGCTCAGTAGTTGTGGCGCACGGGCTTAGTTGCTCCGCGGCATGTGGGATCTTCCCGGACCAGGGCTTGAACCCATGTCGCCAGCACTGGCAGATGGATTCTTAGCCACTGCGCCACCAGGGAAGCCCAATACCTTATTTTTTGATCCTCTTTTGCATATGGGAAATAGTTCATAATTCTAAGAAAAAAAAAAAATGAAAGCGAATGTAAACTGCAAAGACTACTAAGCATATTGGGGTCTAACCCAAGGCCGGTTTTATGTTTTTAGCACCTTGGAAACCACTTTTGACACCAATGTCACTACGGAGATCAGCGGGCGCGGTATCCTCAGCTTGACAGGCAGGCCCACTCCCCTGTCCTGGAGGCTCGGCCAGTCCAGCCCTCGGCTGCAGGCGGGAGACGCCCCCTCGATGGGCAACGGGTACCCGCCCCGAGCCAACGCCAGCCGCTTCATCAACACCGAGTCGGGCCGCTACATGTACTCTGCCCCCCTGCGGAGGCAGCTGGCCTCCAGGGGCAGTAGCGTCTGCCACGGGGACGTCTCGGACAAGGCAGGAGATGAGATGGACTTGGAGAGCATCAGCATGGACGCCCCCGGCTATATGAGCGACGGGGACGTTCTGAGCAAGAACGTGCGGGCGGACGACATCACGAGCGGGTGAGTACCTGGGCCACCTCTCCTTTCATGGAGGAGGGGAGGCGTGGGCCCTGCCTTCTCTTCTGCGGGGCTTATTGAAGTTCTCTGGGGGAGAGCAAACTGCCTTCCTCACGTCCTGTTCATTTTGAAGGCTGTGTGCCCTGGAGGGGAGCCTTCTGGGCCAAGAGATGCAAGACTTGGGCCGCAGTCCGGGCTTGGCAGTAACTCGCTGGGCAATTCCAGCCAGGCTCCACCGGCAGCCAGAGTGACACTTGACAACAAACTATATTGTGTCAGTCCTTTAAACCAAACCTTATGCTTAGGATAGAATCCAGGCTCCTGAGCCTGGCCTACCTGGCCTACAGGATCTGGCCCTTACCTGCCTCTTAGAACTCATTGTCCTGCACTCCCCTTGCTTCTGCTGCTGCAGCTGGTAATTCTGGCCCTCAGTCTCATCAAGCTCTTTCCTGCCTCAGGGCCTTTGCACTGCTTCTCTGCCTTGGTTCTATTGCCCAGATCTATTCCCCTGGTTCCTTCTGGCTGCTTTGGCTGGCATCACTTTGGAGGGGCCCTCCTTGACCCTTCAACTTGAAGTCCTTTATGTGACCTGCCTCAGGCCTTGTTTCCGTCACCGTGTCTTATGCTCATTTGGAAGCTTATCGCTGTTTAAAATTATCCTGAGGATGGGTTTATATTTTATCGTTTCCCTGCCCGTTCCTGCTTACAACAACAAGCGCCATCATGCAGGGACTCGTCTGGCTTGCTCACCACTGAATCCCCAATGCCTTGTACATGTAGGAGCTTATAAACGTTGCTGAATTGGTGAGCACGCGCGGCTCGATGGATGAAGGAGCAGACCCAACCTCCTTGTAACATGTGAAGTTGAGGCGAGTGATGAGATGATGTCTGAGCCGGGCCGTGACCATGTGTGGCCCAAGGCTTGGCTTCTTGTTTTGCCACACTTTCAGATCACTGTGGAAGCTGAATGAGCATCTGTTTGCTCCCCTTTCTGTGAGTTCTTCATCTGTTAACCCGGATTGCCCAGAAGTCCTTCAAGACCTTCTCCCCCTCGAACATTCTAATAGGTAAAATTACAGATAATAAAAATTAGGCATGATGATCATGCCACTCATTTTCGTGAATGTAATGATCAAGAACCCCATGGGTGAGTCAATGTTTTCATAATGTTAACAATAGCTCATTATCCTACTATGTGCCAAGCAAGCACTGTGCTAGGTGCTTTATATATATATATATATATATATATATATATATATATATATATATATATATTATCTTCTATCCTCACAGCAGTCCTTTGAGATAGGTGATATCATAATCCCCATCTTCTGGAGGAGTAAACTGAGGCTCAGGAAGGTTAAATAACTTGCCCAAGTAGTTAAGAAGCAGAGCCCAGGGCTAGTTCCTTAACCACCGTACTGCTGCCCCATCTTGCCCAGCATTTTATTGCTGTGTTGAAATAGCACAGCTACTTGAGTTCATTTCAAAATTGATTTACTTTTGCTTAGTTCTACCTGTCTTACTAGAAGTGTTCTTTCATTTAATTAGAAGCTTAGAGATAGAGCTGCTTTGGCTTTTTGCCTGTTACTTTTAGAACCATCCCATAATGAAATCTTCAAAGACAGGAGCCCACCACACCCTTACGGTGTAACACGTTTCTGCTATTATCCAAATGGCTGGGAAAGTTAATGGCCTGATAAATCAAATGATCCAGTTAACTTAAAGCATCATTTTGTGTCTCTCGTTTTACATGAACATGAAAACAGTAACATGTACCTGTTACTAAAATTACATGTAATTTAATCTTCTATTATTCTTTAGAAGACCGTTGGTATTCAGCATGGCCTCAAGGTTATCGTTATCACTTCCCACTGTGATATACTACCAAAATACTTCGGAATTATTTTGAGATTTTCTCTTTTTTTTTTTTTTTTTTTTTTGCAGTACGCGGGCCTCTCACTGTCGTGGCCTCTCCC
>RJWK010004889.1:47596-57752 GCA_004363435.1 Platanista minor | reverse complement strand
ATATATATATATATATATATATATATATATATATATATATATATATATATTATCCAATCATTTGTTGATGGACATTGGGTTGCCTCCATATATTGATATTAGCTATTGTAAATAGTGCTGCTATGCACTTTGGGGTGCATGTATCTTTTCAAATTAGTGTTTTTGTTTTTTTCTGGATATATACCTAGGAGTGGAATTGTTGCATCATATGGTAGTTCTATTTTCAGTTTTTTGGGAACTTCATACTGTTTTCTGTAGTGGCTGCACCAATTTATATTCCCACCTACAGTGTATGAGGGTTGCCTTTTCTCCAAATCCTTGCCTACATTTGTTATTTGTAGACTTTTTGATGATAGCCATTCTAATAGGTGTTAGGCGATACCTCAGTGCTTGTTTGACTTGCATTTCTCTAATAATTAGTGATGTTGAGCAATTTTTCATGTGCTTGTTAGCCATCTGTATGTCTTCTTTGGAAAAGAGTCTATTCAAGTCTTCTACCCATTTTTTGATTTTTGGTATAGAGTGGTAAATAGCTGTTTATATATTTTGGATATTAACCCCTTGTTGATCATATCTGTATCTCTCCTTTGATTCTAAATGATAATCTTGCTGGATAGAGTATGCTAGGTTGTAGATTTTTCCCTTTCAGCACTTTGAATATATCATGCCACTCCCTTCTGGCCTGCAAAGTTTCTGTAGAGAAATCAGCTGATAGCCTTGTAGGAATTCCCTTGTATATGACTCTGTTTTTCTCTTGCTGTCTTTAGAATTCTCTCTTTAACTTTTTCAGTTTTAATTATGATATGTCTTGGTGTGGGTCTGTTTGGGTTCATCTTGTTAGGGACCCCCTGTGCTTCCTGTACTTGGATATCTGTTTCCTTCTTCAGGTCTAGGAAGCTCTCAGCCATAATTTTCTCAAATACATTTTCAATCCCCTTCTCTCTCTCTTCTCCCTCTGGGACCCTTATTATGCACATATTGGTACACTTAAAATTATCCAAAGATCTCTTAAGCTGTTTTCATTATTTTAATTTGTTTTTATTTTTGCTCTTCTGATTGGGCAGTCTCCATTATTCTATCTTCCAGATCACCTGTGCGTTCTTCTCTATCACTTAGTCTGCTATTCATTCCTCCTAGCTTGTTTTTTATTTCAGTTATTGAATTCATTAACTTCATTTCTGATTGGGTCTTTTTTAATATTTTCTAGTTCCTTGTAAAAATTTTCACTGTGTTTCTCATTCTTTACCCTAATTCAGTTAACATTTTTATTACCAATGCCTTGAATTCTTTATCTAGTAAATTGTTCATCTGTTTCATTATTTATTTTTTCAGGGGTTTTCTCTTGCTCTTTCAATTGAGAGCACTTCCTCTGCCTTTTCATTTTGCTTAACTTTCTCTGCCTTTATGAATTTAGGTGAAACAATAACCCATTGTGGTGTTGAAAGGGTGTTGTTATGTGGGAGAGTCGCTCTACTGACTACATGTGCCCAGTGCCTTTGGTGAGAGGACAGGATTTGACATGGACACAGCAGTCACGTCTTTCCTCAGGATGTGCTGACAGCTATCACCTTGGTAGGGGGTGGGGCTGGAGATTTAGGGGCTGGAGCTCAAGCGAGTGAAGTGGGACTTCCCCTCTGCTCAATGCCCATCACCACCCTATGGCGGGGGGGGGGGGGGGTCTGATCCCAAGTTGCTGGAGCAGAAGCCCTGCGGGCTGGGCCTGAGCTGGCTCTGTTCCCTTTAAGTGTGTGTTTTAACCCCTCTCCCAGGATCGGGACCCTTGCCCCAGAGTAGAGGAGTGCTGAAGAAAATGGGACCCATTCAAGGCTACATCACGCCTGAAGAAGGTTACAGGTATTTCCTTCTGGTCCAGCTCTTGTTTTGAATCCAAATGTCAGCTGAGCCAGGCTGTCTTTGGAGATCCAAATGAAATGACTTGAATCCCACTCTGTACACGGGGAATTCTTTTCCAGTCTCTGAAGGGATTTTAGGGTGGGGTGGGATGGGCTACTTAAAGGCTTTTCCAATCATTTCTAAGTCTTCCCCTGCTCCTATGCTATCTTGGTTTATAAATTGTCACAATGTTGGCCACAGACAGGGCTCTGAAATGTCCTTGAGGCGCTGTATGTGCAGCACCTGCAGTTATTTCCCTCACTCCGCTCAGGCACAGCATCATGTGGAAGTCCCCTTTCCTTCACAGCTGATCACTGGCCCCAGCCTTCACCCCTCCCCCCTCCCTGATGGGGAGCCACACCACAAGGCAGGTAGTGCTGGTGTGGATTCCCAGGGCCTGAGTGGTGGTGGAGTGGCCGCTGTCAGAATTCTGGGCTTCTTCTGATGAACTGGTTGAATAAGCGCCAACAGTGGCCACAGCAACCCCGCCCAGGCCCTGCCCCAGGACTGGGTCTCCTCTGTGTCCCAGAGCTGAGTCTTCTCCCCAGACCTGGCTGTCCCACATCCAGGGCAGCACTGTGATGTGGAGCGAGTGGAGCTGGAGTGTGCACCCAGGCAGCCACAGGAAACCCGGCAGCCTCTAGAGAAGACCTCTAACCACCCTTTCCACCCTGCCTGGGGGTAAGCCAGTGAGTGTGCCCCTCGTGAGCGGAGTCCAGGCTTCCCACAGCCCTCCTGGTAGTCTCAGCCAGCGGTCCTCCAACCAGCTAAGGAGGCTTGTCATCCTCATCGTAGGAGACCAGGACTGGGGCATCCAGTCTGTGGCTCTCACCCCTCACTCCCCAAGGTGGGGCTCTGCACATATATTCTCTCTTTTCCTCTGAGTCCCCTCCCAGGGGCACAGGTACTGACCTGATCATTTTTTTTTCCTTCTTACCCAATTATCTGTGGATCTTTCTTACAGCTTTGGTTGCAGGAAAGTCTTCCTACCATCTTCCAGTTAATTTTCGGTGAGAATTGTCCCACATGTAGATATCTTTTTGATGTGTTAGTGGGGAGGGAGGTGAACTCCATGCCTCTTACTCTACCATCTTGATAGATTCCCCCAGTAGAAGACCGAGAATCATAGACTTTAGTTGGCAACCCTATGAAGTAAGTGCTATTATTCCTAGTCTACATATTAAAACACCTAAGCCTTGGGAATGTTATGTGATTCCACCAAGTTTACACAGCTAGAAAATGAAGGAGACAGATTTCAAACTCAGGGCCGTCTGATTCCAAAGTTATGTTCTTGTTTAAAGTCATTTTAAATTTGTCAAAACTATGCATACTCATATTTCTACCGTTATGTCTCTAAATAAACTACTTACATTGTCACTTGGTGATCTGTTTTAATCTTCACCCTCTCACTTCCAGTCACTGGACTTCCAGTCACTTCCAGTCCAGTGACTTCCAGTCACTCTTCCCAGCTCCTTCCTCTGCTGTTATCACATTTATTCTATCTCAACATTACAATTCTATCATAATTTGCTTAGAAACTAATATCAATATTCAATGGATATTTTACAATGACTGTGTAAGCTCTGTTGACAGTTAAGCCATGGAGTATATTCTAATGCTGTTGTAAATAATACCTTCTCTTGGATTTCATTTTCTGTTTGTTATTGGTAATTAGATATACAATTGATTCTTGTGATATTGACCATGTACCGAGCAATCTTGCTATATTAACTTATTAATTTCCACAGCTTATGTGTACTTCCTTTGGCTTCTCTACATATCTTTGAATACTGGTAGTTTTTCCCTTGCTTTCTAATTGTTACTACTTTTTTCCTTAAAGTAAACTTTCTTGAGGAATAATTCATATACAATAAAATGAATGACTTTTAAGTGTACAGTTCAATGAACGTTGACAAATGTGTGTAACCAGGAGGTTATTACACCAGACAAGACATAGAACCTTTCTTGTCCCCCTGGCTGGTCAGTAACATCCCACATCTTTAATCTCAGGAAACCATTGATCTTATTACATTTTTCTTTTCTAGAATTTTCTACTTTTATCATCCTTTTCATTTATGATGTTGGTTTTTAACCTTCTCTCTTTTTGTCCTATCATTCCTGCTAGGGGTTTATCAGTTAGTTGTATTAGTATTTTCAAATAAACTTTGGACACTGTTGAGTCTTACTGTTGCATGTTTCTTTTCTATTTCATTGATTTCTGATCTTTGTTATTCTCTTCTTTGGATTTAATATACTTTTTTTTTTTTAACTTCTTCAGATTGATACTAGATCACTGAGTTTTAACTTGTTATCTTTTTCTAATAGACTATAAATTACCCTCTAAACACAACTTACCTACATTCTAGAAATTTTGATATATTGTATTTTTATTATTAATTTCAAGATATTTAAAATTTTTCATTGTGATTTCTTCTCTGACTTCAGAGTTAATTCAAAAGAATACTTCCTTATTTTCAAATATAAGATTATCTTCTAGTTATCTTTTTAAAATTAATTTCCAGGTAGTTAGACTATATTCTGTGTGATTTCAATCTTTGAAAATTTTTGAGACTTGCTTTATCTTAATGTATTGATAAATACCCCACATGTATACTTGACAGCTTGTGTATTATGCAGTTATTGCTTGCAGCATTCTGTGTGAGTAAATTAGGTTGATTGTGTTTACCATGTTGTCAAATCTTTTTTATTTGTATTGTTTTTGTCTACTTGTTCTATTGATTAATGAGAAAGCTGTATTAATATCCACCATTTGACTGTGGATTTGCATATTTTTTCTGTTTGGATCTGTTTATTATTACTACTTTAGATGTCTAGAGGCCATTTATTTCATGTTTGTCTATAGATACTACATCTTCCTGGTAAACAAAACTTTTATCTCATAAAATGGCCCTCTTCCAATTTAGTAATATTTCTTGCCTTAAGGTCTACTGGGTCATACCAAGTATTTACCTTTTAAATCCAATTTATTGAGGTATAATTTCATACAATAAACTCACATTCTATAAGTATAAAGTTTAATTAATTAAAAAAGTTATATAGCTATGTCAGCACTGCTGTGATGAAGATATAGAATATTTCTGTCACTCCATAATGTTCTGTCTTGCTTCATTGGAGTCAATCCCATCTAAAAACTTGTCCCATCCTATTCCTTTTTCTCTTCTTTACTATTTTTTTTCAAAAAATTATTCTAATCTTCCCTTCTATGAGCATGTTATTAAAATTTACTTACTGTATTGTAATTTACTGCATTATACATATTATAAATGTTATACAAAACATACATAATGAGTTTTCTAAAGAATGTAATAAATTAATGATATATACTTTTATTGGTAACTGAGATTTACAATTTTTATTTTTTGGACTTTTTATTTTATTTTTTAAAATTTATTTATTTATCTACTGTCTTGTAATAAATTTATTTACTTTATTTAACATCTCTAATGGGGTAAAATTGCTTTACAATGGTGTGTTAGTTTCTGCTTTATAACAAAGTGAATCAGCTATACATATACATATATCCCCATATCTCCTCCCTCTTGTGTCTCCCTCCCACACTCCCTAGGTGGTCACAAAGCACTGAGCTGATCTCCCTGTGCTATGTGGCTGCTTCCCACTAGATATCTATTTTACATTTGGTAGTGTTTATATGTCTATGCCACTCTCTCACTTCGTCCCAGCTTACCCTTCCCCCTCCGTGTGTCCTCAAGTCCATTCTCTATGTCTGTGTCTTTATTCCTGTCCTGCCCCTAGGTTCGACAGAAGCTTTTTTTTTAGATTCCATATATATGTGTTAGCATAAGGTATTTGTTTTTCTCTTTCTGACTTACTTCACTCTGTATGACAGACTCTAGGTCCATCCACCTCACTACATATAACTCAATTTCATTTCTTTTTATGGCTGAGAAATACTCCATTGTATATATGGGCCACATCTTCTTTATCCATTCATCTGTCGATGGACACTTATGTTCCTTCCATGTCCTGGCTATTGTAAATAGAGCTACAATGAACATTGTGGTACATGACTCTTTTTGAATTATGGTTTTCTGAGGGTATATGCCCAGTAGTGGGATTGCTGGGTCGTATGGTAGTTATATTTTTAGTTTTTTAAGGAACTTCCATGATATTCTCCGTAGTGGCTGTATCAATTTACATTCCCACCAACAGTGCAAGAGGGTTCCCTTTCCTCCACACCCTCTCCAGCCATTATTGTTTGTACATTTTTTGATGATGGCCATTCTGACTGGCGTGAAGTGATACCTCATTGTAGTTTTGATTTGCGTTTCTCTGATGATTAGTGGTGTTAGGCATCCTTTCATGTGTTTGTTGGCAATCTGTAAATCTTCTTTGGGGAAATGTCTATTTAGGTCTTCTGCCCATTTTTGGATTGGGTTGCTTGTTTTTTTGATATTGAGCTGCATGAGCTGCTTGTAAATTTTGGACATTAATCCTTTGTCAGCTGCTTCCTTTGCAAATATTTTCTCCCATTCTGAGGGTTGTCTTTTCGTCTTGTTTATGGTTTCCTTTGCTGTACAAAAGGTTTGATGTTTCATTAGGTCCCATTTGTTTATTTTTGGTTTTATTTCCATTTCTCTAGGAGGTGGGTCAAAAAGGATCTTGCTGTGATTTATGTCATAGAGTGTTCTGCCTGTGTTTTCTTCTAGGAGTTTTAGAGTGTCTGGCCTTACACTTAGGGTCTTTAATCCATTTTGAGTTTATTTTTGTATATGGTGTTAGGAAGTATTCTAATTTCACTTTTTTACATGTAGCTCTCCAGTTTTCCCAGCACCACTTATTGAAGAGGCTGTCTTTTCTCCATTGTATATTCTTGCCTCTTTATCAAAAATAAGGTAACCATATGTGCGTGAGTTTATCGCTGGGCTTTCTATCCTGTTCATTTATCTATATTTCTGTTTTTGTGCCAGCATACTGTCTTGATTACTGTAGCTTTGTAGTATAGTCTGAAGTCTGGGAGCCTGATTCCTCCAGCTCCATTTTTCTTTCTCAAGATTGCTTTGCCTAATCGGGGTCTTTTGTGTTCCATACAAACTGTGCAATTTTTTGTGCTAGTTCTGAGAAAAATGTCATTGATACTTTGATAGGGATTGCATTGAATCTGTAGATTGCTTTGGGTAGTAGAGTCATCTTCACATGGCTCATTCTTCCAATCCAAGAACACGGTATATCTCTCAATCTCTTTGTATCATCTTTAATTTCTTTCATCAGTGTCTTATAGTTTTCTGCCTACAGGTCTTTTGTCTTCCTAGGTAGGTTTATTCCTAGGTATTTTATTCTTTTTGTTGCAATGGTAAATGGAGTGTTTCCTTAATTTCTCTTTCAGAGTGTTCATTATTAGTGTAGAGGAACGAAAGAGATTTCTGTGCATTAATTTTGTGTCCTGCTACTTTACCAAGTTCATTGATTAGCTCTAGTAGTTTTCTGGTAGCATCTTTAGGATTCTCTATGTATAGTATCATGTCATCTGCAAACTGTGACAGCTTTACTTTTTCTTTTCCGATTTTGATTCTTTTTATTTCTTTTTCTTCTCTGATTGCTGTGGCTAAAACTTCCAAAACTATGCTGAATAATAATGGTGACAGTGGACCACCTTGTCTTCCTCCTGATCTTAGAGAAAATGCTTTCAGTTTTTCACCATTGAGAACGATGTTGGCTGTGGGTTTGTCATATATGGCCTTTATTATGTTGATGTAAGTTCCTTTTATGCCTACTTTCTCTAGGGTTTTTATCGTAAATGGGTGTTGAATTTTGTCAAAAGCTTTTTCTGCATCTATTGAGATGATCATATGGTTTTTCTCCTTCAATTTGTTAATATGGTTTATCACATTGATTGATTTGCATGTGTTGAAGAACCCTTGCAGTCCTGGGATAAACCCCACTTGATCATGGTCTGCGATCCTTTTAACGTGCTGTTGGATTCTGTTTGCTAGTATTTTATTGAGGATTTTTACATCTAAGTTCATCAGTGATATTAGCCTGTAGTTTTCTTTCTTAGTGACATCTTTGTCTGGTTTTGGTATCAGGGTGATGGTAGCCTTGTAGAATGTGTTTGGAAGTGTTCCTCTCTCTGCTATATTTTAGGAGAGTTTGAAAAGAATAGGTGTTAGCTCTTCTCTAAATGTTTGATAGTCTTCATCTGTGAAGCCATGTGGTCCTGGGTTGTTGTTTGTTGGAAGATTTTTAATCAGAGTTTCAATTTCAGTGCTTGTGATTGGTATGTTTATATTTTCTATTATTTCCTGGTTCAGTCTCAGAAGGTTGTGCTTTTCTAAGAATTTGTTCATTTCTTCCAGGTTGTCCATTTTATTGTCATATAGCTGTTTATAGTAATCTTTCATGATCCTTTGTATTTTTGTAGTGTCAGTTGTTACTTCTCCTTTTTCATTTCAAATTCTATTGATTTGGGTCTTCTCCCTTTTTTTCTTGATGAGTCTGGCTAATGGTTTATCAATTTTGTTTATCTTCTCAAAAAACAAGCTTTTAGTTTTACTGATCCTTGTTATTGTTTCCTTGATTTCTTTTTCATTTATTTCTGATTGGATCTTTATGATTTCTTTCCATCTGCTAACTTTGGGGTTGTTTTGTTCTTCTTTCTCTAATTGCTTTAGGTGTAAGGTTAAGTTGTTTTTTTGAGATGTTTCTTGTTTCTTGAGGTAGGATTGTATTGCTATAAACTTCCCTCTTAGTACTGCTTTTGCTGCGTCCAATAAGATTTGGGTCTTCATGTTTTCATTGTCATTTATTTCTAGGTATTTTTTATCTCCTCTTTGATTTCTTCAATAATCTCTTAGTAGTTTAGTATTGTATTATTTAGCCTCCATGTATTTGTATTGTTTAGCCTCCTTGTGTTTGTATTTATCAAATTTTTACAAATTTTTTCCTGTAATTGATAGCTAGTCTCATAGCATTGTTGTGGGAAAAGATACTTGGTATGTTTTCAATTATCCTAAATTTACCAAGGCTTGATTTGTGACCCAAGATATGATCTATCCTGAAGAATATTCCATGAGCACTTGAGAAGAATATGTATTCTGTTGTTTTTGGGTGGAATGTCCTATAAATGTCAATTAAGTCTGTCTTGTTTAATGTATCATTTAAAACTTGTGTTTCCTTATTTCTTTTCATTTTGGATGATCTGTCCATTGGTGAAAGCAGGGTGTTAAAGTCCCCTACTATGATTGTGTCACTGTCGATTTCCCCTTCTCTGGCTGTTAGCGTTCGCCTTATGTATTGAGGTGCTCCTGTGTTGGCTGCGTAAATATTTACAACTGTTATATCTTCTTTTGGATAGAGCCCTTAAAATTATGTAGTGTCCTTCTTTGTCGCTTGTAATAGTCTTTATTTTAAAGTCTATTTTGTCTCATATGAGAATTGCTACTCCAGCTTTCTTTTGAAGTCCATTTGCATGGTATACCTTTTTCCATCCTTTCACATTCAGTCTGGATGTGTCTCTAGGTCTGAAGTGGGTCTCTTGTAGACAGCATAAATCCAGGTCTTGTTTTTTTATCCATTCAGCTAGTCTATGGCTTTTGGTTGGAGCAATTAATCCATTTACATTTAAGTTAATTATCTATATGTATGTTCTAATTATCATTTTCTTAATTTTGGGGGGTTTGTGTTTGTAGGTCTTTTCCTTCTCTTGTGTTTCCTGTCTAGAGAAGTTCCTTTAGCATTTGTTGTAAAGCTGGTTTGGTGGTGCTGAATTTTCATAGCTTTTGCTTGTCTGTAAAGCTTTTGATTTCTCAGTCTCATCTGAATGAGATCCTTGCTTGGTAGAGTAATATTGGTTGTAGGTTTTTCACTTTCATCACTTTAAATGTCCTGCCACTCCCTTCTGGCTTGCAGAGTTTCTGCTGAAAGATCAGCTGTTAACCTTATGGGGAGTCCCTTGTATGCTATTTTTTGTTTTTTCCTTGCTGCTTTTAATAATTTTCTTTGTATTTAATATTTGATAGCTTGATTAATATGTGTCTTCGATTGTGTCTCTTTGGATTTATCCTGTATGGGACTCTTTGTGCTTCCTGGACTTGACTGACTATTTTGTTTTCCATATTAGGGAAGTTTTCAACTGTAATCTCTTCAAGTATTTTCTCAGTCCCTTTCTTTTTCTTTTCTACTTCTGGGACCCCTAAAATTTGAAGGTTTTTGCATTTAATATTGTCCCAGAGGCCTCTGAGACTTTCCTCAATTCTTGTTTTTTTTTTTTTTGTTTTTTTTTTTT
>RJWK010004889.1:0-47496 GCA_004363435.1 Platanista minor | reverse complement strand
AGTCCATTCCTCAATTCTTTTCATTCGTTTTTCTTTAGTCTTCTCTTGATAGTTATTTCTACTGATTTATCTTCCAGGTCACTTATCCATTCTTCTGCCTCAGTTATTCTGCTATTGTTTCCTTCTAGAGAATTTTTAATATCATTTTTGTTTTTTGTTCTTTATTTTTGGTACGCAGGCCTCTCACTGCTGTGGCCTCTCCCGTTGCGGAGCACAGGCTCTGGACGCAAAGGCCCAGCGGCCTTGGCTCACGGGCCCAGCTGCTCCGCAGCATGTGGGATCCTCCCGGACCGGGGCACGAACCCGTGTCCCCTGCATCAGCAGGCGGACTGTCAACCACTGCACCACCGGGGAAGTCCATTCCTCAATTCTTTTCATTCGTTTTTCTTTAGTCTTCTCTTGATAGTTATTTCTACTGATTTATCTTCCAGGTCACTTATCCATTCTTCTGCCTCAGTTATTCTGCTATTGTTTCCTTCTAGAGAATTTTTAATATCACTTTTGTTTTTTGTTCTTTATTTTTGGTACGCAGGCCTCTCACTGCTGTGGCCTCTCCCGTTGCGGAGCACAGGCTCTGGACGCAAAGGCCCAGCGGCCTTGGCTCACGGGCCCAGCTGCTCCGCAGCATGTGGGATCCTCCCGGACCGGGGCACGAACCCACGTCCCCTGCATCAGCAAGCGGACTCTCAACCACTGCGCCACCAGGGAAGCCCTAATATCATTTTTTGTGTTGTTCATCATTGTTTGTTTGGTCTTTAGTTCTTCTATGTCCTTGTTAAACGTTTCTTGTATTTTCTCCATTCTATTTCCAAGATTTTGGATCATCTTTACTATCATTATTCTGAAATCTTTTTCAGCTAGACTGCCTATTTCCTCTTCATTTGTTTGGTCTGGTGAGTTTTCACCTTGCTCCTTCATATGCTGTGTGTTTCTGTGTCTTCTCATTTTGCTTAACTTAATGTGTTTGGGGACTTCTTATTGCAGACCGCAGGTTGTTAGTTCCTGTTGTTTTTGGTGTTTTTCCCCAGTGGCTAAGGTTGAGTCAGTGGGTTGTGTAGGCTTCCTGGTGGAGGGGACTGGTTCCTGTGTTCAGGTGGATGAGGCTGGATCTTGTCTTTCTGGTGAGCAGGACAGCCTCTGGTGGTGTGTTTTGTGGTGTCTGTGACCTTATTATGATTTTAGGCAGCCTCTCTGCTAATGGGTGATTTTGTCTTCCTGTTTTGCTAGTTGTTTGGCATAGGTTGTCCAGCACTGTAGCTTGCTGGTTGTTGAGTGGAGCTGGGTCTTAGCATTGAGGTGGAGATCTCTGGGAGAGCTTTTGCCATATGATACTACGTGGAGCTGGGAGGTCTCTGGTGGACCAGTGTACTGAACTCAGCTCTCCCACCTCAGAGGCACAGGATGACACCTGGCCTTAGCACCAAGACCCTTTCAGCCACAAGGCTCAGCAGAAAAGGCAGAAAAAAGAAGAAAGAAAGAAGAAAATAATTAAATATAGTAATTAAAATTTAAAAATATTATTAAAAATAAAAAGAATAAAAAGTCATAAAACAAAGAAAGAAAGAGAGAAGAGAGCGATCAAACCAGTAAACATATCCACCAATGATAACAAGCACGAAAAACTACACTAAAATAAAAATCATAAAAATGTACAGACAGAACCCTAGGACAAACGGTAAGAGCAAAGTTATACAGGCAAAATCACACAAAGATGCATACACATATATGCTCACAAAAAGAGAATAAGGAAAAATAATTATATATCTATGTATATTAAAAAAAGGAAGAGAACATCCAAATCAAGAAATAAATCTACAAATTATAATAAACTCTAAATACTAAACTAGGATAAACATAAAACCAGAAACAAATTAGATGCAGAAAGCAAATCCCAAGTCTACAGTTGCTCCCAAAGTCCACTGCCTCAATTTTGGGATGATTCATTGTCTATTCAGGTATTCCAGAGATGCACGGTACATCAAGTTGATTGTGGAGATTTAATCTGCTGCTCCTGAGGCTGCTGGGAGAGATTTCTCTTTCTCTTCTTTGTTCGCACAGCTCCTGGGGTTCACCTTTGGATTTGGTCCCACCTCTGCATGTAGGTCGCCTGAGGGGGTCTGTTCTTTGCTCAGACAGTACGGGGTTAAAGTAGCAGCTGTTTGGGGGCTCTGGCTTACTCAGGTTGGGGGAGGGAGGGGTAGAAATGTGGGGTGAGCCTGCAGTGGCAGAGGTCAGCATGACATTGCAACAGCCTGAGGTGTGCCATGTGTTCTCCCGGGAAATTTGTCCCTGGATCACGGGACCCTGGCAGTGATGGGCTACACAGGTTCCCAGGAGGGGAGGTGTGGATAGTGACCTGTGCTCACACACAGGTTTCCTGGTGGCTGCAGCAGCAGCGTTAGCATTTCATGCCCTTCTCTGGTGTTGGCGCTGAAAAGCACGGCTCCCACCTGTCTCTGGAGCTTGTTTAGGCAGTGCTCTGAATCCCCTCTCCTTGTGCACCCCGAAACAATTTTCTCTTGCCTCTTAGGCAGCTCCAGACTTTTTCCTGGACTCCCTGCCGGCTAGCTGTGGTGCACTAGCCCCCTTCAGGCTGTGTTCACGCAGCCAATCCCAGTCCTGTCCCTGGGATCTGACCTCCAAAGCCGGAGCCTCAGATCCCAGCAACCACCCGTCCTGGAGGGTGAGCAGACAAGCCTCTCAGGCTGGTGAGTGCTGGTCGGCACCGATCCTCTGTGTGGGAATCTCTCTGCTTTGCCCTCTGCACCCCTGTTGCTGTGCTCTCCTCCACGGCTCCAACGCTTCCCCAACTACCCCTGTCTCCACCAGTGAAGGGGCTTCCTAGTGTGTGGAAACTTTTCCTCTTTCACAGCTCCCACTCAGAGGTGCAAGTCCCATCCCTATTCTTTTGTCTCTGTTTTTTCTTTTTCCTTTTGTGCTACCCTGGTGTGTGGGGAGTTTCTTGTCTTTTGGGAAGTCTGAGGTCTTGTGCCAGTGTTTAGTAGGTGTTCTGTAGGAATTGTTCCACATGTAGATGTATTTCTGATGTATTTGTGGGGAGGAAGGTGATCTCCATGTCTTACTCTTCTGTCATCTTGAAGGTCTCCCTCTACATTATGTTTTTATGACTTATAAAATGCAATATAATTATTGCCTTTTTCATGTCCTAGTCCATAGAAGGATGATAGAATCCTTTAACTGCATTTATCTACTTTTGACATATCTGTTATTGTTATTGGTTATTTAAATTCTCTCTATAGATCAAACTCCATAAGAAATTTTATTTTTATTTATTCTTATTTATCCATTTATTCATTTAGATTTACACATGCTAATTATTTTTCCTTCCATATAACTTCTATTTGTGACCATTTTCCTTCTCTTTAGTATTCTTTTTTGTCTGTTGGTGACAAATTTCTCTCTTTTTTTGTCTGTAAGTGTTTTTGTTTTACCTTTGTTTTTGAAGAATATTTTCCCTGGGTACAAGAGTTTGAGTTGTCAGTAATTTTCTCTAGCACTTCAAAGACATCATTTTTTTTTTTTTTTTTGCTTCTATTGTTTCTGGTGAGAGTCAACTGAAGATAATTTTATTTTAGATCCATTTTCTTTTTTTGATATTTTCTCTTTTTATTTGTTTTTTAAAATTAATTTTATAAAGATATTTTCATTGGGATATATAATGTCTTTTGAATCTGTGGCTAAGCATATTTCCATAATTTAAAAATGCATTTTTAGCCATCATGTCTTCAACTATTGCTTCTGCCCCATTTGCCTTTCTGCCGATGTTTTATTTTTATTTTTTTATAAATTTATTTATTTATTTCGGCTGCGTTGGGTCTTCGTTGCTGCACGCGGGCTTCCTCTAGTTGTGGACCGGGGGCTATTCTTTATTGTGGTGCACAGGCTTCTCCTTGCGGTGACTTCTCCTGTTGAGGAGCACAGTCTCTAGGCACACGGGCTTCAGTAGTTGTGGCACGTGGGCTCAGTCTTTGTGGCTTGAGGGCTTTAGAGCACAGGCTCAGTAGTTGTGGCGCGCAGGCTTAGTTGCTCTGCAGCATGTGGGATCTTCCTGGACCAGGGCTCAAACCCATGTCCCCTGCATTGGCTGGCAGATTCTTAACAACTGTGCCACCAGAGGAGTCCTCCACCAATGTTTTAAAATGGGTCTGACCTGCACTTAATATGACAATTGTTTATTTTAACTTAACTTGTTATCAAGTCTTTCCAAAGCATGACCCCAGCTCTTATGGGAAAAATAATTGTGGGACCTCTATTTTCTTTTTTCTCTATGTTTTCTATTGTTGTTGTAACAAATTACCACAAAGTTAGTGGTTTGAAACAACACAAAATTATTACCTTCCAGTTCTGGTTAGAAGTCCAACACATTGGGGTAAAATGTATCTCACTGGGGTAAAATCAAAGTAGGGCTGTAATACTTTCTGGAAGGTCTGGGGAGAATATGTTTCCTGGCTGTCAAATTTCCTTGGCTTATGATCCCGCCTCCTCCATCTTTAAAGCCAAATATGTCAGGTCAATTCCTTCTTTCCTTTCCTTTTTTTTTTTTTTTTTTGATGCTTCCAACAATCACTTTAATTACTTGTTTATGTAACAGATAATAGCCTTGAATCCTTTAAGGTTAGAAGACATGAGCATTCATTCATTCTCTCACTCATTCTACAAATATTTCTTGTGTGCCTACTGTTTGCCAGGCACTGTGGACACAGCAGTTCACAAAACTTACAAGGTTGTCTGTAGCCTACAGTGAACCATGGGATCCAACACTAAGGGACCATCAATGGAAGAAAATTCTGTTTAACAAATATTCACAAGAATTTTTATGCAAATGTGACTTTCTTATGGTTATAAGGAAAACAAAGCCAGCAGTCAACGTTTCAGCTGATATTCTGACCAAGATATAGAAAGGCTGGATTTAAACCACCTATGGTCCTCAGACCAGAAGTAAAGCAGAATTCATACACGGTAGACAAGAGTTTATCCCAAACAGAGAGGGCTAGACTCGTTCCAAAATATGGGGATTGTAGACATCTCAATTCCAAAAAAACATAGTGATCTAAACAGGCATTTTAGAAATAAGATGTATGTCTGCACAACTGTAATTCACAGCTTTAAAACACTTGCTGCCCCTTAAATATATAATGGCTGTGATTTGACACAGCTCCAGCATTACCAGTGAGAGGCTCTGACATGACATGCTAATGCAGAACAGAATCTCACTGCCCTATCGCTGTCACCCAGAGGGGTTTCCTTAAAATGCTGAGTAGCCATCTTCAGTCTTGAAGATAGGAGACTGCAGCATACTGCCCTGCATTGGCTGCAGCAAATCGTCCTTCAATTACCAACGGTGTGTGTTTTAAAAGGAGCAATCTCTGAGCAACTTCTAGAAACAAATGTCTACTCTATACGTTAAACGTTCTTACTTCCTATGGCATTTGGTTTTTCTAACAGATGTACAAATGGGTTTGTGAGCATATATTTCCAGCTGCGGTCTTCAAACCAACCACACCTTTCTCAACCTAAAAGTCATGGAACACTTTTCTTTCCATAAGACATTTTTCTTTAGAGAGGTAAAATTTAATCAGTTACGCATTTATCAAGTCTAAAGTGTACTATTCACAAATGAGACTGAATCTTTACAGCTCCCAGAAAAGAAAGGAGAAGAAAGAGTTTGTGTCGCACTCTCCACGAATCCCGACCCATCCCTCCATCCAAACAGGGAGAAAGAGATCAGGAAGACGGCGCTTAGCACCTTCTAGGGGAAATGTGAGCAATCAGGTAGTCTGACCACTTCATTCTACAAATGACTAAACTAAGGTTAGAAAGGTTGAGTTGTCTGAGCCCATGATACAGGCTAGTGGCAGAGGCTGAATCAGGACTCTATTCCGGGTTTATCACTTGTTACCAAAGAGCTGGGTTACCCAAGGTCTTTGGTAACAGTACTTTCAATACCTTGAAAATGATCTGTGTCTTCATTTAATTCTTTTTTTTTTTAACATCTTTATTGGAGTATAATTGCTTTACATTGTTGTGTTAGTTGCTGCTGTATAACAAAGTGAATCAGCTATACGTATACATATATCCCCATATCCCCTCCCTTTTGCCTCTCCCTCCCACCCTCCCTATCCCACCTCTAGGTGGTCACAAAGCACTGAGCTGATCTCCCTGTGCTATGCAGCTGCTTTCCACTAGCTATCTATTTTACATTTGGTAGTGTATATATGTCAGTGCCACTATCTCAATCAAAAAGAGTCATGTACCACAATGTTCATTGCAGCTCTAGTTACAATAGCCAGGAGATGGAAGCAGCCTAAGTGTCCCATCAGCAGATGAATGGATGAAGAAGATGTGGTACATATATACAATGGAATATTACTCAGCTATAAAAAGAAACGAAATTGAGTTATTTGTAGTGAGGTGGATGGACCCAGAGTCTGTCATACAGAGTGCAGTAAGCCAGAAAGAGAAAAACAAATACCATATGCTAACACATATATATGGATTCTAAAAAAAATATGGTTCTGAAGAACCTAGGGGCAGGACAAGAATAAAGATGCAGAGGTAGAGAATGAACTTGAGGACAGGGGGAGGGGGAAGGGTAAGCTGGGACAAAGAGAGGGAGTGGCATTGACATATACACTACCAATTCCTTCTTATGTTGCTATCTTTCTGGGGCTAATTTCTGACAGCCTCTTCCACTTTTGAGGACCCCTGTGATTACATTGGGTACACTGGATAATCCAGGATAGTCTCCCTATATTTAAGGCCATTGATTAGCACCTTAATTCCATCTGCAAGCTTAATTCTCCTTGTCATTTAATCTAGCATTTTCATAGGTTGTGGGGATTAGGGTGTGCACATCTTTGGGAAGCTATTATTCTGCCTACTACAGAGCTCACCCTTGTTTTACCTGGATTTACATTCTATTAGGAAAATTATATAATTTCCAGTGTAAATCAGATTTGGGAGCTGTTATGAAATGAATGTTTGTGTTCAAACCACCACCTATCTCAACCATCAAATTTATGTGTTGAAGCCCTAACCCCAGTGTGTCTTTATTTGGAGAGAGAGCCTCTAAGGAAGTAATTAAGGTTAAATGAGATCATAATGGGGGGCCTTGATCCTATAGTATTTGTGTCCTTATAGGAAGAGACATCAGAGATCTCTCTCTCTCTCTCTCTCGTTCCCACCCCCCTCCCTCTCCCTCTCCACATGCTCACAAAGAAGAGGTCATGTGATCACACAGCAAGATGGTGCCACCTACAAGCCATGAGGAGAGACCTCACCAGAAGCTGAACTGCCTTGATCTTGGAACTTCTAACCTCCAAAATTGAGAGAAAATAAATTTCTGTTTTTTAAGCCACTAGGTCTATGGTATTTTGTATCAAGCCAGAGCTAAGACAGGAACAAACACCTTGGACCCTTGGTCAGTGTAACACTGAATGACAGGTGGTTTTGACCCAGAAAGGATTAATCCTTACCATGGCCTGCCCTCTGTTTTTCTTATCTGGGTACAGCCCATTTCTGCTATTAAACTATATGTCCTTGAGACACAGCAGGAACTTATGTCTGATAGATTTTTCAGCCAACTGGTAGCACTTATCACGATGCCTGGTACATAGTTTGCGTTCTGTAAATATTAACTTATTTTTAAGTTGAACCATTGCTTTTGGGAGTTGAACTGTTGCAGAGTTAATGGTTTAAACAGATTGTTTTAGTTTTAGTCACTTTACTCCCCAAAAGCTAAATATGTTTATAATAACATACTGCTCACAGAGCTTCTTGCCAAGTGGCGGCACTTCATCCTTTAAGAGGAAAAAAATGCTAGTTCACTTTTTAAAAACTTGTTTTGGAATTTTTAAGAGGTGTTCCAGTGCTCTGTGGTCAGATTGTACTCATGTCTTCAACTGTAGTGCTGCACTATAGCCCCAGAGTTGGCACTGATGCATTGTTGAAAATATTATCAGTGGTAAGGGACCTACTATTGAGAATTTTATTAACACAAATGAGGGCCCCTAGGAGGATCTCTTGGTAAGAAGTTTACTGATTACAAGCCTCCTCTGTCTAGACATTTAAATAGTCTGGCCATTTAGAGTCATTAGATTTGTGACTTAAACCACTGAAATATTTTCCTGTTACAACAATGGAAAAGTTTCTGGATTTTGCTTCTCCTGTGACTTCTTGCTGGAGCTGATGGGCACAGTCATGCAATGTGTTTGCAATTACTACATGGTTGGGGGCTTGCTTCGTATGTGTGTGTTTGAGCACTGAGTGGTGACACACCATTTCCTCGGTCTTGGAAGAGCCTCACATGTTTTCTTCTTCAATGCTGAGAATTCCAGAATAATCGACCAAGAATTAGATGGAAGTTTAGGGGTTATCTCATCCAGCCTCCCATCCACCCTCAGTGTGTTTCAAAGATTCTTAAAATGCAAATCATATAACAGATTAACCAAGGATGTTCATATACACATGCACACACACACACACACACACACACATTTCTGAAAAATGTTTTCAGGAAACAATACTTACCTTTACCGTAAGTATTGAGGGGTTTAATACTTTATGAGCAAAATTCACAGGTGTAATACTCATTGAACAATTGGTCTTTAATAGTGTCTACTTAGGTCACCCCCTGGTCTAGGCAGTCTGTGCTTTCAAGAAATGTTCCCTCCAATCAGGTTTGAACCTGGGCATGGCCTGAATCTCATGATGTGTGGCCAGTAAGACTGGCAGGATTCTGCAATACGTTTAGGTCTCTTCCTTGTTCTATGTAACTTCAGGATGCTAAGGTGCTCCTACTCTCAGTTGAAACTCTGTTTTTCTAATACAAAGATCCCTTCAACTATGTGGCCAATCTGATTAAATAAATGTTAGGGATGTCGATGACATGCTCAAGTGTCTACTTATTATTAATTTAGTTACTATATATATTTATTTATAAATCATATTAATATACATACAGTATTGTACCATATGAACAATAGTACATAAAAAGATACATTAGTTAAACATTTTTTCTCCTCTCACATTTCATGAAACAGCTTTATTCAGTTCTCCACTTGCCTCCTTAATGTAGCTTTTTGGTCATCTCTAGACCCACTTTGTGTGTTCTCTACGGAGGATGTCCAGAGCACACCAACTCCATTGCCACCTAAGTTATTTGGGATTCAAAGCTTTTTTGATCCATGATGCTGTTACTGTAAACTTTATTCCAAGCAATTAATATCCTTTTGCATTGTTTTCTTTCATTCTTCATGTGTAATATTTACAGGGTAACAACTTACTAAGTTGTTTTTTAACAACTATATGGAGACATAATCACAAACCATATGATTAATCCATTTAAAGTGCACAATTCAATGTTCTGAGTATATTAGAAGGGCTGTGAAACCATGAGCTCAATACATTTTATCATTTTTCTCACCCCAAAAAGATACTCCGTACCCATTAACAGTCATTTCACAATTCTTCGCACCCCGCCCTGGCCCAGGCAAGCACCAATCTACATTCTATTTTCATAGACTTGTCTATTCTGGATACTTCATATAAATGTAATTATACAATATGTTTCTTTGGGACCGGCTTCTTTCACTTAGATTATGTTTTCAAAGTTCATCCATGTTACAGCGTGCATCAGTATTCCATTTCTTTTCATTTAAATTTGTTTTAAAGTCACCTTTAAATGGTTTGTTTAAAGTGATAACCTGTGCTTCAATCTGGAAAATCACACCCCCTCCCCAGAAATAATGACTAAGTCTCTGTCAAATTCCCTTTCCGTCTTTTAAAAATTTAATGTTCTCAGGTGACCTCCATCACTTTGAAAATCAATGTTAATTGAGTTCATTTCAGGCTAATGTATCTTGAAAAATAGTTCTGCTTTGTTCCAAATAAAGTCATGAGAAGAACTCCTGTAATACGAGAGACCTTGTAAGCCCTTGAAAATAGGGCTTCTTTTGTTCTGAGGAAAATCCTCATATCTTTAGATATGTGTCGTATATAGTGGAAATCAAAGGGGTTGTATGATCTTGAAGTCAACTCGGTGCCGGAAAGTGATATTTCTTGAATGCTAAACAAAAGCCAGGTACTGTGCTTGGCACTCTTTCTATGTTATCTGACAATCTTCACGACATCCTATGAAGCAGAAAGTACTTTCTTCATTTGATAAATAAGGAAACTGAGTGTTCGGTTTGAGAAGTGGGTCGAGTGCCTTTGGTTCCTCTTGCCTGACCTTTTCCTGCACATTCACTCTGATCTTCTTCCCACCTGTCTTGCTTCACACAGTGTGCACTCCATCCACCATGAAGTCCAGTCCAGAGTTTCATGTCTCACTGGGTCCTCCCTGAATGAGCAATTAGTCTGGGTTTACACTTGCACTATGAAAAGATGTTTTACCTCCCAGGTATGTTAATTTTTCTTCTAATGGGAGAGTTACCCTGTAGCCGGGTCAGTTTGGTGCCTAACACCAACACTAGGACATTTTTAGTTCATCATTATTTTCAGTTAACTGTTTTTTTTTTTTTTCATTGAAATAGAATAAACCTTATTTTATTTTTTGGTAATATCTTGATTATTTTTATTTTATAGTTTCCAACTTTATTGAGATATGATTGACAAAAGTTATATACATTTAAGTTATACATGTGATTTTTCTAGGTGTGCAATATGATGATTTGACATACATATATATTGTGAAATGATTACCACAATCAAGCTAATAAACATACAGTCACCTCAAAAAAAAGAGTTCCATGTCTCCAAACATTGTGCCTTATGATGTTCAAGAGCCCTGTGGCAGAGACAGTAGGTCTTGCTGAGTATCCCTTGTGCTCTGCTACATTTCCCAACCTTTCTTAGAGTTAGAACAGATTGATATTACTTGTTTTGTCCAAATTGTTGTGAATGAAAGTGTCATTTCAAGTTGGAAGCAGTAGAAGATGTTACAAGCTCCCAAATACTCCTTTATTGCTGACAGGACCCTGAAGTCACATGCTAAGATACTATAATCATAACATGATGGTGATTCTAAAAGATTGGTCTCTTGAGAGTTTCTGGAGAACAAAGTCTCCCCCACCAAGTTGTACTGGACATGTGGCATGCAAGAAATAATCTAGTGTGTGTAGTGTGTGTGTGTGTGTGTGTGGGTGTGTGTGTGTGTGTGTGTAAAGCCATGAATTTCATGGTTAATTTGTTACTAAAGCATGGCCTACCCTACCTTGACTCACACATGTATTAGACTTCATTTCCTTTGAGTTTAACCAACTTTTATTTATTTATTTATTTATTTTTCTTTTGCTGTATGCGGACCTCTCACTGTTGTGGCCTCTCCCGTTGCGGAGCACAGGCTCCGGACGCGCAGGCTCAGCAGCCACGGCTCACGGGCCCAGCCGCTCCGCGGCATGTGGGATCTTCCTGGACCGGGGCACGAACCCGTGTCCCCTGCATCGGCAGGTGGACTCTCAACTACTGCGCCACCAGGGAAACCCTAACCAACTTTTATTGAGAACCTACTTTGTGGGCTAATCATATTAAAGACTTCATAAGTGTTGTAGTCTTTGAATGAGTACCCAATGGCTTCCATTTCCACAGCTGAACTCTGAATCAATTTAGAAATAACTATAAAAGAGTCATTAGACAGGGGCCAATATAACACTTTGAAAAACTAAACTGGTAAAGTGGATATTGAAATTCAGAAATTGGGATCCATAGAACATGCCTCTTCACCTCCAGAACTGGAAAGACTGATCTGTCTAGTCACAGGAGCATTTTTAGCATAGAGAAACAAATGCTAACTGCAGACAACTCACTCTTATGAGAAAGAAAAGAAGACAGAGCTGAAGTGCACATGGCCAATTTTCCCTTCTAACCTCTCCAGTCAGAATAATCAATCCATTTTTCCTGAAGAGGAGAGGATAGAAGTACTATACTAATAGTTTCCTCAACATGGAAAGAAGCACCAAGAATGAGGAAGAAACTTTCTCCCTAACAGTAGCATTCCTCTCAACACTGGGTACAATGTGTGGTACAGAGTAAGCTGTCTGTAAATGTTAAATGTTGCTGACACAGCTGCTGTTGTTTGCAAGACATTATGCCAGGTGCTGGGACTCTGTGACCAAAGGATGCAGACCCTAATCTTGGGATGAGTACAACCTGGTGAGGGAAAGAGCTACGATATGGACTAAAGGCTTGTGTCCCCTTCCCCCAATGCCAAATTCATGTGTTGAAGCCTTAATTCCCAATGTCATGGTATTTAGAGATGGGGTCTTTGGGATATAATTAAGTTGTGAGGGTAGAGCTCTCATGATGGGGTTAATGCCCTTATAAGAAGAGATATGAAAGAACTTGCTTCTTTTCTCTTTCAGTCATGTAAAGACACAGCAAGGTCATGATTGCAAACCAGGAAGAGGGTTCTCACCAGACACTGGACCTGCCAGCACCTTGATCTCGGACTTTCCAGCCTCCAGAACGGCGAGAAATAAATATTTAAGGCACCCAGTCTGGGGCACTTTGTTATAGAAGCCTGAACTGACTTAGATACCACAATACAAGTAAATGATAAGGACATGACAAGTGACCAGGGTACCATGGGAGCAACTAGGAGGGACCTTTGAATCTGACTAGATGACTAAATAATGCCTGAGTTGTCTTTATGAATTAGTAGGAGAGTGGTAAAGAAGGAAAGAAACTGTATCCCATAACAAGGGAAACATAGGAAAAACGGGCGGGAGTTTTAAAAGAGTTCAATTTATGGGGAACCTGCATTGGTCACAGGGCATAGAGTGAGTATTAGGGTTAGAAATGTCAGAATATGTTGAAAGATGAGGCTTGGGGAGTAAGGAGGGGCCAGATCTTGAAGACCTTTGATATATTTTAAATAAGGGTGTGACATGGTTAAATTTCGCCTTTGTCATACTAAGAGCAAAATATATGCAAGGAGAGATGGTATTTGATAGAAGTTAATGTAGATATATCAGGAAGAGAAGCTAAATCTTGAGATAGAACTTGGAATTCAAAGTTGTGTAGATTGGATTTAAAGCCATTGGAATTGGTGAGATCATTGAGGGAGAGTATAGATTGAGAAGGGAAGGGGGCTTTGGAAATGCCCTGGAGCATTTCAAGACATTGGGAAGAAATCATCAAAGAAAACTGAAAAGGCACAACTAGTTAGATGGTAGGAAGAGAGAACATGAGGACATGAACCCCAGAAGAAGCTGGTGTTATATGACAAACGAGGGTCAACTCCACTGGATGCTGCTTCGAAGTCAAGTACAACAAGGAGAGAGAAGTGACCAGTGAACTTAGCAATATAGACATCAATGCTGGCTTTGACAAAGGCAGTCTCAGTGATGGTGGGAAGGAAATCTCACTGGAATGTATTGAAAAGAAATGATGGCAAGAAGACTCAGCAACTGAAGCTATCTCTTTCAGGGAGTTTTTCTGTGAAGTGGAGCAGATAAATGGACAGTGGTTGGAAGAAGATATGCAATCCAGAAAGATTATTTTATCTTTATGAACGGTAATAATTTGGGAAACTTGTGTGCTGACAGGGATGCTCCCTCGTAGCTCTCCATAGATATTTGTTGAGCAATCGAATTAAAATGGAGTTTTAAAAATTAAGTGAGGAGGGTACACATATATACACATGAACACAACAGGACTGTTCAGGGTAAAATAACAGAGGAAACAATTCCATTTTATTTCCCTATCTCAAACTCCACCCTCACTGCAAAACATGACTGTGGATCCCTAAGGCTCTGATATTGAGTAGGGACATACACTGGGGGAAAAATATGATGTACCTAAAGATGGTGGAGAATAACATTAATAATGAAGAAGAAGGTGATGATGATGATGACAATACTAACAGATGTTTATTGAACATGTACTGAATGCCAAGTCATAGTGTCAGAACTTAAGGTGCCTCATTTCACCTGTTCCTCAAAACAAGGCTTATGAGGTAGGTTCCACTATCACTCTCACAGGTGAGATTATCGAGGTTTAGCTATGGGAAACAACCTGCTCCAGACTACATATCTAACAATAATGGAGCTAGGGTTCAATCCCCAGTTTATCTAATTCCAGATCTTCTCACTCCTACTTCATGGGGGAGATATGGTATTAGAAGGAACTAATCAAAGAGGATCTCCCTAAAAGTAGTCATTTTTCACAAGAAGCTAAAAAAGAGATCCCACTATGTGAGCAAGCAGATCTTTGAGAAGCAGCTTTGGTAAATTAACTTCTATCTTCCCAGGCCAGCAACCTCTTTTAAAAACATTTTTTTATAGTAAAATAACATATACCACTTAGCATTACTCTTCTTGACAGTAGGAGACTACATGCTGGACTTGACGGGAGTTTTTGCCGAGGAGAGTTTATTGCAATTTCGAAGAAGTTTCTTAAGAGAAATGGTTGTTTTGCATTCATTACACAGGACCTAAAAATATGTCACGTTTGATCTTCTACGAAATCACCTTGTATAAACTTCATGCTTCTCTTCCGCCCCTCCTGACTCCCAGCTTCTTCTTGCCTTCGCATGCAATGGCTGTGGCCAAAGCTCCCCCAAGACAGCCCAGCTTCCAGCGGCCTTGACCCACATTTTGTAGAGCTTCTTTTTCTCTGCAAAGTTGAATCTCTACTGTCCTGAAAGCACAACTTGGAACTCTCCTTCCCTACAAATCCTTGTTAAGAGCCTGTCCAGGGATCCCTATATAGCTTTGATGCTACAGCAACCGATCAGTCAGTCACCCTGGGGAAATGAAAGCCAAGATGCACAGGTCATAATAATGCAACAGTAAAAATGATAAGAAGTCCTGTTTGTTGAGTAGTTATTGCTTATTATGAGCTGGCAAATGGGCTAAGTGTTTGCATATGTTGCCTGTGATTTCAAAACAATACCTCATTTACCTTAATACCCAAATGATGACAGTTTAAGTCCCATGACTTGATTACTGGGAAGTAGTCCTTCTCAACGTGTCCCTGGCTGTTTCCAAGAGGTCCAGGTTGACTTACATATGCTCAGGGACATGACCTTGATTTTTTCCACCACATATTTCCTGTGCTGTCTCCATGCTGATTTCTTTGCTTCTAGTGTCAGGTGGGATGACCTGTCTCTGAGAAGAGTGGTTGCTGGTAGTTATTACTCTTTCTCCCATTTTGGCCTCAGAGGAGGTTGGCATTGTTCTTCTTTTTGTTACCCCCTCTGAATCACAGGGCAGGGCCATGTACAATACCTGACAAACAACTGGGATCAGGCAGTGGAACAGGATCGGACTGAAGTTTCAGGGATAGTGAAAGGGCTGTGCAAGGCTGGTTGTAACCTGTAATTCCTCCCAACTGTCTTCTTCTCATTCGAGGGTCTCTTCTTAGAACATTTCCTTGACTGGTGGCCAGTCCTCCACATGCCTCACCCTCTAGTTAACTTCCAACCACTACAAACGCTCCAGGACTCTTCACACTTCAGTTTCTTAGCCAAACGCATCCTCACCTCATCTGAGACTTGTACCTGGTCCTTGTTGCTCTTCTCAGCATCAGTATCTTCTCAGGATTACTGACAGCGAGGACCTCAGTTCCCTAAAAAGAAAACTACTCTCCATAGATGCAGAGCCTGGCCTGATGGCTCAGAAGGGATGATCCCACAAGAGTCTAACATCAGCACATCACTGGAAGATGTAGTTCTTCAGCGGAAAATAACAACACAGTGTTGGGGATGGCACAGCTCCTGTGCTCTGCCTTCATGCTTCCATGTGGAGAAAGCTCCATTATGGTGATGCTACTGCCCCTTGCCCCATTCCCTGTCCAGGGACAGAGGTGTGACTTATCCGATTAGAGTGTCTGGAGAACTTCAGTCTGTCTGCCTCTGTGACAGCTTGTTTGCAAAAGCGAACATTCAGGAACAAGACTTCACAGGGAGAACCCTGAGGTGGGTCAGCTCAGCCATTGTTTCTGAGGTGGTAAGTTTGCCTAATTCAGGGGTGAAATACTAACAATAAAGATCCTATTTTTATTTCTATTCAGTATATTCCTAGGATTTTCTACCAATTGGCTTCCAAACTCAAAAGTGGAAAGGGGTATGTTACATACAGCTCCCTAAACCTAAACCTAAGCCTACGTGTTGGAGGACAGTAGCCCAAGGTTGGTGGATTCCACCTCAGTTCAATTCCTGTTCAGTCTCATGGGGTCCAGTTGCATCCCTGGTCATGTACCATTATGTCAGTCAATATCCGCAGGTGTGGAGAAGATCTCAGTGTAGTCCTGGGCTCAGAAAATACGGTGCTCAACTTGAGAAGGCCCTTGATGATGCTTCTGTGGTATGTAAGCAAAATACGTTGTCTCCATTCCACATCATGGACAAAAGCTGTGTCCGGGTGACTTTCCTCTCACACACATTGAGTCCTCTGCTTAGAACCCCTCAGTGGATCATCACCTTCTACACTGGGGGTCATCAAGGTCTGGAATGTGTGGTCTCCATAGCAACTGCTTAAGTGCCACTGTTGTGCACCAACAGCCATAGGTGATGCCTAAGTTAGTAGATGTGGCTATGTTCCAGTAAAACTTTATTGACATACCAAGCAGTGGGTCAGATTTGGCTCCTGGCTATCGTTTGCCAACCCCTGTTCTATGTTACTGGCTCCAAGCTTCTCAGCTTAGCATTCAAGGTCCCTCATTTAATCCCTACTTATCTCTTTAGCTTCATATACTGCCTACATTTCACCTTCCCAGTCCCTCTGCTTAGAATCCAGAGATACCCAACTGGTTAGAATAACTCCACCTCCCCTACCCCTTACATGCACATACACACATGCATAAACACACACACACACACACACACACACACACACACACACACACACACACACGGAGTCACAGGCGCAGAGGAATGCTCTGCTGTTCTGTGATTCTGTGATTTTACACTTGCTGTTCCCTCTGCTTGAAAAGACTTCCTTCCTTCTTCACCTGGTCGAATTCTACTCACCCTTCAGACTGGATTCTAGGATGACTCTGTCCCTTGAAAGCCTTCTTCAAGCCACCCATGGCTGGGTTGGGTATCTCACCTCTTCGTTTCCATATAGTTAATGAATAGATGAGATGTTTTCCATTTCTGAGTCTGTCTTCCTTGGCTATTCAGGGAGCTCCTGGGGCCAGGGACTCAGTTTCATACTTTCCACATCCCTGGGGCATCAGAGAGTATCCAGCATGGATCAGCTGCTGAATTTGTGCAGAACTGAACTGATGAAGCCAGAGTGATCCAGAGAAGAAGGGGCAGGTTTTCCTGCAGATATTATAAATGGGACATTCGGGGGTAAGGTGAACTGACAGGCTTATAAACAAATGGGATAAGATAGAAAAAGCCAGGGTTGAGGACTGTAGTATGGCATCGGAATATTGACACAATAAATAATGGCATCTGACGAATGGATTGGCAGCTTTGACATTCTTTACTTTCTGCCTGAGTCCAAAGGCAAAAAACATAGCTTCCACGTACTAGAAATTCACAATGCAGTTGGCAGTGCAATATTAAAGAAAATGAAATAATCAGAAAACCATGGGGAAAAAAAGCACATTATCAAATGCTGGGTTATATGGGACAGAGTAAATTTGGAAGAGAGGATGATCAACAGAAACTAGAATAGTTAAAAAAAAAAAAAGCCTCTGGTAGTGGTATTAGGGAAAGAATACCAAAAATATCATGATATTTATAACTTTTAGTTTTTTTACTTAAAAAACTTTTTAACTGGTGTATCATAACCCCCAAATTACAAATAAGTGCACAGCTCAATAAATTTTCACAAACAGAACACTTTTCTGTAATTAATACTCACATTAAGAAACAGAATATCATCAACATCTCAGAAGCCCCCTTGTGTCCCCTTTCAGTCATCACCTACTTCCAAGGGAAACTACTACCCTGACACCTAATAGCAGAGGTTAGCTTTGCCTATCAGTGAACTTTACGTACATAAAATGATACAATGTGTACTCTTTTGTGTCTCTTTTCTTTTGCTCTTCATTATATTTTGAAGCTCATCCAAGTTGTTGTGTTTGTTAAGGAGTTGTTATGTTTAGAAGTTATGTTGTTATGCTTAGAAGTATTTTGTTCATCCTCATTACTGTTTAGGATTCCATTGTATAAATACACCACATTTATTTTTTCATTCTTCAGTTGATGGAAATCTGGGTGGTTTCCAGTTTTTAGCTGCTTTCTAACACAGTCTTTTGAGAGACATATGTTTGAATATCTGTTAAGTACATACCTAAAGAATGAAATTATCGGGTCATAACATATATATGTTCAGCTTTCATAGATAATGCCAAACTATTTTCCAAAATGGTTGGTCCATTTTATACTCCCACCTGCAGTGTATAGAACCCCAAACACTCTACATCTTCTTTAATTCTTTGCCTCATCAGTTTCTTTCATGTTAGTCATTCTGGTGGGTGTGTGGCATACCTCTTTGTGGTTTTAATTTGTATTTCCTTGGCGACTAATGAAATTGAGTACATTTCCACAAATTTATTGACTATTTCTATATCCCTTTTGGTTAAAATATTTAACCCTTTTGGGGGTTGGGGGTTGTCTGCACATTCTTTTGCACATTGATATATAGGATATATATATATATATATATATATATATATATATATATATATGAACATATATATTCTTTTTTTTAAGTTTTATTATTATTATTTATTTTTATAAATTTATTTTATTTATTTTTGGCTTCATTGGGTCTTCAATGCTGCTCATGGGCTTTCTCTAGTTGTGGCGAGCGGGGGCTACTCTTTGCTGTGGTGAGCGGGCTTCTCATTGCGGTGGCTTCTCTTTTGTGGAGCACGGGCTCTAGGCATGTGGGCTTCAGTAGTTGCAGCATGCGGACTCAGTAGTTGTGGCTCATGGGCTCTAGAGCACAGGCTCAGTAGTTGTGGCTCATGGGCTTAGCTGCTCTGTGGCATGTGGGCTCTTCCTGGTCCAGGGATTGAACCTATGTTCCCTGCATTGGTAGGCAGATTCTCAACCACTGTGTCACCAGGGAAGCCCTATATTCTTTATATATGTTAGGTATATGTCCTTTGTCAGATAGATAAATTACAACCTGTCTTGCCTTTTTATTCTCTCAAAAGTGTTTTTAATGAACAAAATAAACCCCTATAATTTCTAATTCTCCCTTAGATCTTTGAATTCTTGCTGCTTTCTAGTTCATAGACTCAGTGAATGAGAAGAAAGGATTTCTATTAGGTATAGAAAGCTTGAAAATAATAATAGAAGGAAGCTTAGAGATCGCCTGATTCAAATCCCTTGGTTTTTCTCTTGGGAATCTACAGGTCAGAGAAGATGGGTAACTTGCTCTGAGTCACTGACTCAGTTAACAGAATTAGGGCCCGGGGCTCTTGTCTCCTAGTCCAGTGTTCTTACATGGCCACGTTCACTCTTTCATTCAAGCGGTGGGAACAAAGTGAGTGTCTATGGCAAGTGACAGCACAGTTGTTAAGCTGTATCTACATCGGTGAGAGTTTCATCAGCCCCAGGGCCAGAAGACAAAAGGAGCAGACCCTTCTGCACCCAGCTTCCTCTACACCCTTAACAGGAGCTGCACTACATTTAGGAAACTCTTGATGTGTATTGCTAAGCCCTGCTAGGCTGTGTGCAGCCTGATAGCTATGTCTCCATTCTAAAAATTAGTTAAGAGTTATTTACATTGGCAAAACGCTTGGGCCAATAAAGAGAGATGGCAGGCTTAACTCTACGACAGTTTTACTCTAGTAAGTAACTGTGCTCTAGCCCAAACCCTGATTGCCCAGAGTGGTTAGGAAATTATAAGATCAAAGCAACAATTCATCTCATCTTAAGGAGCCGATGAAACAGCTTGTCAAGGCCACATCCCTCACTGGCCAAAGCCAAGTGTACCTGTTGAGTCTGCACTCTGCCCTTGGGAAGGGACAGGCGGACAGCCTGGCTACTGCTGCTGGTGGAATCCTATAGAAACAGTGCATCTCTCTCAAGTCAGTGGATGTTAGCAGGATCCTCAATGATCATGTGCTCTGCTCGTAATCCTGGTACCCTCTGAGGAAATTTGACCCCTCCTTCACCAGTCAGATTAAGCTTAAAACAGCAACAACAACAGCCTAGTTTGATTAAGATTTCACTCCTAGTTCTCATCAGCATTATTTATTTACATATATACAAGAAGTCAGAAGGATACGCCCACGTGTATCTCTGGATGGTGTTGCTATGGATACTTTCTATTTTTTCAATCTGAACTTTCTAATTCTTCTACTAGGTTGAACCTTAGGAAAATATGCTGGATTTATAGGTCAAAACGGGCTGAATACTAGCAATTTCAAGTGGTTTGACCTTATGTAACAAGCAAGTATTACTGTGGAATTTTAAAAATGAAAAAGGGTTTTATTATTTATTTATTTCCATGTTAGAATAAAAATAATGCGAATATCTACCACTTTTCTTTTTATTGCTAAACTCTCCACTGCACCCCCAGCTTACTGTTTAATCTGCCTAACAGTGTTATAAAGGGGGGCTATTATGAACCCTATTTTATAGATGAGAAAACTGAGGCTCAGAGAGGCCCAGTGAACCAATTACTCCACTAGCAAGGGCAGGGCTGTGAATCAGATTTCAAAGCCCTTACTGTTAATCATTACCCCATCCAGCATGATTCTGTACCCTCTGATTTCAACTGAAACTTTAAGTCAGAAAGTAACGGCAAACCTCCTAAGGGAGAGACCCACCTTTTGTGGGCAGGGTTATATGTTATTCATGTGGGATCATGCTATGACCCCAGAGTAGATACCCAGAAAGGATTTGCTCAGCAAATACAATAGTTAGGGCTTAAAAAAGCAAAGGGAGAGAAACAAAGGGAGAGAAACATGTCCCTGTCTTTAGCTTTTCCAGTATGTTCCCTGGTTCATAAGTAACATACGGGCCTCCTAACTCCCCATCTCCCACCTCTGTCCCCATTGCCTTCCCAAGGACCACTCCAACACTCACCGGAATCAAAACAAAGGGTGCTTGTTAACCATGGGCCAGCAGAGGGAGAACAAACGCTAGACTCTTCCAAGGTTGAACATAAACCTCTTCCCCCTAGAAAACTGAAATCTCTGTTTCAGCTGCCCAGCCTTTTTCTTGAACATTTCCTGGGACTGTGTAAGTTTCTGGAGACAGTGTGTTACTTTCATGATAAAGGCAGCTGTTATTTATTGAGCACTTACTGTGAGCTGGGATCATTGTTAAGATACTTTACAACCAACCAGTATTTAAAATTCGATCTAGCTGGCATCAGAGATCAAATGCTTTACCTCAGACCTGCACCCATGGTCCTTGGGTTTCAGAGGAGCTGTGACTCCCCTAAAAATTGTACCTAATTCGTGTGTGTGTGTGTGTGTGTGTGTGTGTGTGTGTGTGTGTGTGTGTATAGGCTTATGTGATTTTATTTTTATTTTTTTTCTGAGGAGAGAGGCCTGAACCTTCAAAAGAGTCTCAAAGAGGTGAAAGACCCAATAAGATTTAGGGTCCATCTTAGGAAGAGAGGTTAAGAAAAAGCTGCCTTGCTGACATGAGAGAGATGTGAAACCATTCTTTGTTCTTAAGCCTCTGGCACTACGACTGAATGGGATGAGGTTCAGGCAAGCGTGTAACAGTCAAGAACATTGATCAATGAAGGATAAATTACAAACTCTTAAATCTGTGTTATCTAAGCCATGTTGGAATAGAATGAAACACCCTGTACTGGTGAGATAGTGAAACCAGTTTTAATCAGAGGAAGCTCCTAGAACATAGTGTAGGTGGGCATGGGGGGAGGACAGACAAGACAATGTATGTGTTTGTTTCAGAAACTGAACAGAGTAGAGAGGTGGGGAAAAATTTCAAGGTTATTCCAGGAGCATAATCTATTCCTCTTGGATAGCGCTTTACAGTTTACAAAGTTTCTTCAAATACATGCATGCCAGAGGTCCTCAAAACTGTTCTGTGGAGTCAGCAAGATGTTTCTAATTTGTGAACAAATAAAAGTAACCATTGGACACCATGTTGGTTTCAAACTCAAGCTTTCAAACGTTGCAGTGTGTTGGAGGGGCATAACTTAGTGATGAAGAGGTTGGGCTCTGGAAAGGACTGACTGGCCCCATCCCAGCCACCTGGAGAGGTAATGCAGGCATCAGGAAGTACTACCTGCAAGACGGTTAATGCCCCAGGAGTAACCCTCAGACAGGGGAAGGAGAAGCAGTTGTGAATAACTACTCCAGGTGTCTTGCGCCTTGGTGATAGAATTCTGAGGTGAAATGCACGGTTTCTCAGAAGGTTCTGGGCAGGGCTGAGCCTCTGGTGGCCCACAGTGGTAGCTGTGTCAACACCCTCCATCAGTCTGTCTGGGATGGCCTCTGAGCTTGAATCTTCCTAGAGAAGTAAATGTCCAGACAGGTTCAAATGTGCAATAAACTTCTGGGGAGAGATACCTCTGTTGGATAAAGAGGAGGAGCAGGAGTGGGCAGGGAGTCTCTGGGTGGAAATGCAGACCTGCCCCTGGGAAGGAGAGGGGAAGGAAAGAGGGCTGGCTAGGAAGATTCTGGGTCTGCAGTGCAGCATAAGACAGCTCTGACCAGGTGGATGGGGAGTCCATGAGAAAAAGTCACTGGCTGAGAAGTCCCAGGCCACATAGGCAAGGGCCTTTGTAGGATGCCACTGTGTTCAACCTCTAGCTGGTGAGAAGTGTGGACTCACCACTGATGCGGAGGCCGATCCAGAAGGGCAGGGCCTGGGGCTTCCCATCAGTCAAGCGCCCTACCAGAGGGGATTGGAGTGGTCCTTTTCATACGTATCCTTATTTCTGGTTCTTATCCTGTAGGCTCACACAGAGACATAGCTCACTAATTCATTGTTGCATGGATGAATGAAAATAGTTTAGGGTCAACACCCACAGAAAGAAAATGAATAACACCCGTGCAGGGCCCCTTCCAGTAGCTGTGAACTTACCCTTCCAAAGAGCCCAGACCCTTACCACATCACATAGGAGCCTTGAGGAAAAGACCAAAACCAAGACAGAACCGAGCAGAAAATGGAGAGGCTGACTTGGCTGAGTGACTTGTATCCCTGGGGGCAGTAGCAAACAGTGGAGAGAGGTCCTTCACAGGAGCCGGGAAGGTGGGCTCTGCTGCCAGCTCAGCCAGTGATCAGGCCCTTGACCTCTGCCCCGGTGAAATTAGGACTGATTATTTGGCCAGGTTAGGACCACAGAAAGTGAAAATCCAGCTCCAGTTGAGGGGTGAGACTCTGGCAACCTGCCAGGGAGTGGCAAAACCATGGATCCAATTTTCATGCATGGCCAGTTACAGTAAAGTGCCCAGGGAAGGAGAGGTGTGGGGAACTCATGGAAGCTGCCATAGAACCTGGAATAAAAATTTCTAAGACTGTGTGAGTGGGTGGTTTCTTCTACTGGAAAGGGATAGCTTAAAGAAAGACAAGACAGTCATCCCTAAGTATACAAGGGCGATTGGTACTAAGACCCCCTGGGATACCAAAATCCTAGGATGCTCAAGTCCCTTACATAAAATGGTGTAGTTTTTGCCAATGACCTCTGGACAGCCTCCTGTATACTTTAAATCATCTCTAGATTACTTATAATACTTAATACAATGTAAACGCTATGTAAATAGTTGTAAATACATTGCAAATAGTATATAAATAGTTGCCAGTGAGTGTGCAGCAAATACAAGCTTTGCTTTTTCTAACATTCTGGAATTTTTTCATTTTTCCAATTAGTTTTGATCTGTGGTTGGTTGAAGTTGGGGATGCCGAACCCAGGATTCAGAGAATCAACTGTATTAAGCACACAATTCTAAATTCCTGGCTCAACGTAAAGGGTTAAAGTCATCAAGACTCTAAAGACTCTATTATCCTTTGGAGCTGCAGGTCTGAAATAGCCAGAAACCAAGCCCAGGCCTGGTCTTTCTTAATGGTTAAGGTCAGGCCTGTCTTTTCCAGATCTAAAGGCTTTTGATTACATACTTCAAGCAGCACTTCAGAAGGCTGCCAGTTATGTTGACTCTAGGAATCCCATGATTAATTAGCCAAAGGTCTCCGCAATGAAGACCATTTTGACTGGTGTAATGGTGCTAAGGGTTGGCATGGTTATCTAGCTTAAGCTCACACACTGTAAGAAGAGAAGGAGGGTGTCTGTCCCCCATCTTTGCCTGTACTTTCCCAACACACATCTCTTCCAGCATCCAATCCAGTGCTGAAGAAAGTCGTTTGATCATGGATGCCGGAGCTGAATGCCTTCTTCTGAGTAACAAAAATCTGCTTCCTACACATTTTCAAAAAATAGAGCAAAGAAATATCACTTTCCAAGAAATATAGTCCAGAAGACAAAGGCATAAAACTAACCTCAGTCTATACTGCATCTCTCAAAGAGTATTAAAGAAAATGTCATTTATATGTGACCACATATATATTTTAAATTATGTCCTTCCATTCCTCTTGCTCCTAAAACTGTCTAGAGAGCTCATTTTCATCTCTTCCACCACAATCCACACGTGTTCTCCAAATGGTCTTCTCCTTCCTTCTTCTCCCTATTTCTTTTTGCTCCTTCTCTCCCCCACCTACAGTAAATCTTGGCTCTTCCTGGAGTAGATAACTCAACTCACTTCTACCTTTCTGCTTCTCCCCACAACTGAACTGTAATATAACTCAACTATAAAATAAGGCTGGAGGGAGGGGGAAAATTCCCCCTGGGCACTGCCATATTTTCCTGAGTGAAGAATGGGATGGCAAGAAGAGAATGATAATTTGGGCATCTTTTACACATGGCATAAAAGACATTGGTGTTAAACCAAGGGTGAACTTTGTCATGACACTTAACTTCACTGAGCCTTGTCTCATCATTAAAATGGGGATCCCTAAACTTTCCTTTCATTTAGTTTGAATATTAATTGAGATAATATGTCTGTCAAGTATTTGGCATAGTATTTGGTATGTGGTCAACAGATGGGAACTGTGATGGAAAGTTGAAAACCTCCTTCTAGCCATACTTCACACAAGTGTTGATCACATGTGTATTCTTTTTCTTCCCAATATTTTATCTAAAGTTTTTTCAAACATTAAGAAAAGTTTTAAAATTACAGTGAATACCTAATGTACCTACCAACATATATATATTCTACAATTAACATTTCACTATACTTACTTTATCACCTATCTGTCTATCCTTCTGTTCATTCATCAGTTCAGGTTGTTTGTGATACATTTCAAAGTGAGTTGCAGACATCAGAACTCTTTGCACCAAATACCTTACCATGAGTGTTTTTAAAGACCTTCTGAGAAAAATATTGTAAAATAACATTTTGTCTTTGGTAGGAGTGCTGATAGGTCACCTTTTCTGCCAAAATGTAGGTCAGACTCTCTCACACTTTCCCTAGCTCCAAAGCAGCATTTTGCAAAGTGTGTTTCATGGAACCGTAGTGCAGAGCTATATGAAAAAGCCTTAAATATCTGTGGTAAAAAAGTTTCAAAAACTTTGGAGTAAATAAAATTTTCAAAGTTCTCTACTGCAGGACTTCTTAGAGCCTTTGTTAGGCTAATATGATATATTAGGTGTTATATCCAACTTATTTGACCATAAGAGCTCAATTTTCTTCTGAGAAACCTGTAGCAGAATGAGTTCCACAGAATACAATTGGGGAAAGGATACCTCTACCTAAGTCCTACCCTCTTCCCTCTCTTCCCCATAGTTTACACACATTGCATGATTTCTAGCTATTGGTCCCATTCATTGTTTTCTGGAAAGTTACTTCAAGTCTCCTAGATCATTTCTGTCTCTAGTTACTATGTTTCTCTCAAATGAGTATGTCTCTGAAACACATTCTCTTTGTTAATAGTGAAATTGCAATTAACTATGGACTACTGTTTGCAATTATAAAAAGGTAAGTTTAGTACAATTGAAAAGAAAATTTAAAGTATATTGGGGAAAACAGCAAATTTTAAAACAGCTTTTCTATGGTAGAAACAAGATGAAAATTTAATAGTTTGAAACGTTTTTATAAGCAAATATAAATAATAGATTATACAAGAATAATAGGATATTCTTGGAATATACCTAAGTATCAAGTTTAGAAATATGGAGGTCAGCTTTGTTCTTCGTGAAACCATCCTTTGTTATCAAACACAGAGGGATGGATCATAAGTTGTTCAATATCTCACACCTACCATTTAAAATGTCATTTAATCATGAGATCTGGTTGCCTCCAAGTTCACCTTCTCCATCAGCTGCTCAGAGGAGATCATAGGTGAATGAGCTCTGAAAATTGTGTAAGTCACAAAAATGTTACTGTTTTTATTATCATTATCATCAGAGAAGCAGGATAATAGGATCTGAAATGATGTTGAAAATATGCCCCGCCTTAATTCTTCTCTTCTGACAGGACCATGCAAGGTGGAAATGACCTGGTTTTCTAATTTGTTTCAAGAAGGATATTGTTTTCAAGGCCCCTTAGCTATCTGCCACCGTATCTCACATATAGCATATATGCTATATGTATCTCACATACATATATGCTATTTCTCACATATAGCATCTCACATATAGCATCTCACATATACCACCGTATCTCACATATAGCATCTTGCTACCCTCAGAAGACACAAAGTACTTTCTAAATGCTGACATTCTTTTAGCATTTGATGAAATGTTTTTGATGTGTAAGAATTAGGAGAAAGGAAGTATAGCCAACCTTCAGAGTCGTGTCTATTCTGCGAGAGGGACCAGAGACCCTCACTTGCAAAACCACCTGAGAGACAAATGAGAAAGTAAAGATTGGGGCTGACCCACTTCAGAAGGAGCTCAAATGGTGGTGAGGGGAGTAGAAAGAAAGTACCGTGAAAGAGAAAGCAAAGCGTGGACTTAAATATGTAATCGCATGAATGACTTTCTCTAAAATGTAAGGGGTGGAAGGGCAGTTTTAGAATGTCTAGTGGACCCATGACATGCAGAGCTCATCCTCCTGGTCTACCTCCAGTTTACTTGCCCAGTTTCACCTTCTGCCACTCTCCAATAAACTAGTGAAGACGCCACACAATCTCTCACTTCTCTGAGCTTTCGAATACACTTTTTCCTTGACCAGTGACACCCATCCTACTCCACCAAGCTATCTCCTCCTTACGCTTCAGAGGTTTTCATGGCATTACCATTTCTATGAAGCCTATTCCTAGTGATATAGGAGGTCCCCGTCCGAATCTTATACCTCATACAGAATTTCTATCATAGCACTTTCTGTGTTATTTTATGACTGAATATTTATTTTTCTTCTGACTACAAGACTAACTTTCTTGAAAACAAAGCTTTAGCATCTTGACCCTAAAACCTGGGAGGTATTTAGTAAGTGTTTGGTGAATTCATATATGAGTGAATCCAAGAGGGATAGCTTTGTGCATAGATCTGTCAATATTTAATTAGGATTATTTAGGCCTAAAGGCAATGAGCAATGAGTTCAATTTATTTTTGAAATAAATGCATTAAAAAAAGAGCATAGCTCAGGGAACTATATTCGATATCCTGAAATAAACTATAATGGAAAAGAATATAAAAAAGAATGTATAGATATGTATAACTGAATCACTTTGCTGTACAGCAGAAATTAACACACTGTAAATCAACTATACTTCAATAAAAAAATTTAAAAAAAGAAAAGAAAATGACAGTAGCTTTCACAGTAAAATATTGTAATATTCTGTATTGCAATACTCTTATTGTAATGACGTTTACACTTTAATAGTATCTGTAAATGAGCAGGCTCAAAGCTCCTCAAATCCCACCACTTCCTACGGATGGACCTAGAGACTGTCATACAGAGTGAAGTAAATCAGGAAGAGAAAAAAAAATACCATATGCTAACACATATATATGGAATCTAAAAAAAAAAAAAAAAAGGTTCTGAAGAACCTAGGGGTAGTACAGGAATAAAGACACAGACATAGAGAATGGACTTGAGGATACAGTGGAGCAAAAGGGTAAGCTGGGATGAAGTGAGAGAGTGGCACGGACATATATACACTACCAAGTGAAAAATAGATAGCTGGTGGGAAGCCACCGCATAGCACAGGGAGATCAGCTCGGTGCTTTGTGACCACCTAGAGGTGTGGGATAGGGAGGGTGGGAGGGAGACGCAAGAGGGAGGAGATATGGGATATATGTGTATATATAGCTGATTCGCTTTTTTGTAGAGTGGAAATTAGCACACCATTGTAAAAAAATTATACTCCAATAAAGATGTTAAAAAAATATTTATGGATGAGATTGACACTGTGTTATTTAGCTCTTATGTGTATATGGCTTGTTTTATCTTCCATTTCTTGAAAACCGTACAATTGGATCGCATATTTGCTTACAGCAGCTTAATGGCATGAATTCTCAAGCCAGGACAAACTTGTTTTTATCTCTGTGCTTTACAGCTATATGACCTTGGATATGTTCCTTAAATTAATTAACTTTGATTTCCTATTCTGCAGAAGTTGGGAGAAGGGATTCCTATATTATTGGGTTGTTTTGATGATTAAATAATGAATAAAAAGCATGTGGTAGATAGAATATGCTAAATAAATGTTAGCTCTATTCTTTTCTGTTCTCTACATAAACAAGATGTGGTGTCAATGACTCCTCCCTAAACCAATGGGCTTGTTGGATAGAAATCTCTACAGGGAAATTAACATGACTTGCCCTTGTTAAGAGGTAGTATTTTCTCAACCAAGAAGGATCTGATATCAAATTGGTTAATCTTTTTCGGGGAGGGGGAAGGGTAAGCTGGGATGAAGCGAGAGAGTGGCATGGACTTATATATACACTACCAAATGTAAAATAGATAACTAGTGGGAAGCAACCGCATAGCACAGGGAGATCAACTGGGTGCTTTTTGACCACCTAGAGGGGTGGGATAGGGAAGGTGGGAGGGAGACGCTAGAGGGGGGAGATATGGGGATATATGTATATGTATAGCTGATTCACTTTTGTTATAAAGCAGAAACTAACACACAATGTAAAGCAATTATACTCCAATAAAGATGTTTAAAAAAATGAAAAAAAGAAAGTGCTTTGACAAGAAAACCCAAAACAATATAGTAATAATAAATGTTCAGATGAATCAGAAAATTCAAATAAGCAGAGAACAAGTTAAAATTATGAATATTCTGAGAGAGAACTCCTGTTAAGATTTGCTGCATGATCTTCTGGAGTGTTTCCATACATATATACATATATGTAATTCTATGTATTTTTTCACAGCCAAAATAGAACTCATGGTATACATACTGTTTGATAACTTGCTTTTTGCAAACACTCACTCTGTGTTATAAACATCCTCCCATCTCCTGCAAACTGTTTATTGCTTGCATATGGATTAGGGGGCATTTTAATATTTGTATGGTGTTGCTTAATTTGATGTTCCAAATTTTCTGTGATATTAATGATGGTGATGATTCTTAATTTAAAAAAATAAGTGAAAATTCAAAGTTGTCACTGTCTCTTTCCTGCTTGACCCTTCTGTCCATTTGGGGACTCATACTGAATGAGAATTTTAATGTTCAGAAGAGACCCAATTTGGTACAAACAGAACCAACAGCTGGATGGCTTTTTTGCTTCTAGCTACAGTGATAAAAAGGACACTTAAAGCTTGAGATCTATGTGTGCACTATATTTAAAAATAATAAAAGACATACTCAAACAAGCTTTAAAGAGATATGGACCCAGAAAGTGCCTTTCCTAGATTTCAGTTTGAACAAGAACCAGTAAGTCAGGCTGTGAAAAGTACCTAAATTGCTAGCTTTGTTTCAGATTTTACTTTGCAGGATTTTTTTTTTTTTTCTAAGTGACCTGATTTCAATGCATACTGTTCCCAGCGTGGCCTTCTCTTCCATGACATCCAACACTAACCTTGTTATTTCCATGTATATGTACTCCTAGACAGCAAAAGCTGTTGACATACTTCCCTGTGCAAGGCCTAAATGGAACAGGATTGAAAAGCTCATCAGATGATTTTATCTTCAACCTTGTTCAGAGTCTGGAAACTTGTCAAAGTGTACGGATTCTGGATGATCTGTCTTCCCTCCTCCCTCTCCAACTCCCCCAACAATCTCTGATCTTCTCTGACTACCTAAGTCCTAGGAGACCAGTTCTCAGAAATGAAAACTCTCTGTGGTATGAGCTACAGTGAGTGTTATAAATCAGCCTTGTAACCCTCATCAAACTCTGAGGGCACAGCCTGTTGCTTATTTTCAAGATTTTTCAGCCAATAGGTATTGGTGACAACCCTTAGCCAAACTCATAAATGATACTCAAAGTCATTAACTGGACATTTAGGGTCTTTCATCATGAGGCTCCATCCTTCCATTTCTTTTGTTCATGTATGCCATCTCCGTGCCACTGAACAACTCACTGTGCCAGGCTCTTTCTTTGTTTTAATTGCTTTGTTTCCTGATGATTTCATCTCTGCATGCTGCCCATCCTCCCCGTCCAAAGACCCCAATATCCTCCTCCTGAAATTCATCCCTCATGACACAATGACACAACGTATTTGTCCACTTAATTTCTGTGTCCTTTCATATTTATTTTTCAGTAGACATATTTTTGATTTTTATTTTTCATTACACTATTTCTGTCTATATCTCAGTATCCGGTTAGCCTTAAAGCTTCTCAAGGTCCCAAACTGCCTTAATTCAAGTTCATGTCATTTAACACAAACATAGCGCCTCATCCACAGTAGGTACTTCTGGTTTTGCCATTATCAAGCTATGTATGGATTAGGGAAATACTAGCTGCTTTAGCAAACAGACCCTAAGATATATAGTGTATCAAACATAATAGGAGGTTACTTCTTATTATTCACATTCCAAAGCAAGTATTATTTACCAGTGGGTGGCTGTCCTCCATACAGTGATTTATGGACCCAGGCTCTTTTAGATTTGTAGTTTCATAACCTTCAGTTCATGGCTTTCAGGTCCAGTCATCTCCTTCCTCACCAGCTGAAAGGGGAAACAAGTATGGAGGAGACATGTGGTAGATTTTCATGAACTGGGCCAAGAAATGACAAAGATCCCATCCATTTGAATTCTATCATCTAGAACTCAGTCATGTGCCCAAACCATCTACAAGGGCAGCTGGCAAATGTAGTCAATGTGCCCAGAAAGAAAAAAAAACAAAATATATGGACTAAATGATCCCTAGGTTCCTTTTACTGCTAACTAAAGGGACATTTGATTCTGCTCGTCAAAATGTCCTAAGTTAGTAAAGAGGAACTCGTGCATTTTAGGGAGAAATATACATATACACATGTATGTATATATCTCTGTATGTGTATAAAGAACATTTTCTCCATTAATTCACTTATCTGAAAATTTGATTCCCCATGCAATTTGATTAATGGAGGTTCTATTGACCTTTGTGGGTGAGACTTAAACCATTAAGTTAGTAGAATACCTAAGGCATGGGGGAGACAGGAAAAAACATGAAGATTAACATCTGTGACACACTAACACTTGGGTGTCAGTTTCTACCTCTGTAAATGTAAAATGATAGGTTGGATCTGACACCCTCCAAAGTCCCTGTCAGCTCTATTATCTTATAAATCTAAACGACAGAATAAAACACTAGTTTGCTTAACAATGTATATGCCACAAAGAAACAACTGCATTCTTGGCCAGGTCCACTCTTAGGAGGATGCTTTTTTGGATAAAATAAACTGTTGATCCAAGATAAGAAGATGGAATTAGGTGAGGCCCAAAATGTGTGCAATCTCTTACAGGGTAAACTTTCAGTTCAGATTTTGATTATTCTTAGAGAAAACAAAAACATAAACTGAGGTAGATTCATCCATGCCACTGTCCAATAGTAGAGGAAAAAGTACTTATGGTTAAGGTAACTACTTAATTTAGTTGTATCTAAACCAGTGAGAAACTAAAGTTCTCTTTATATATGTAACATTGATAATAGTGACAATAACAATCATTTACCAAGGGCCTATTATATCTACTTAACACACATTTTTCATTTAATCTTCATAATAACCAACAAAGAAAGGTATTATTTGCCCTACTTTAAAGGTGGGAAAACTGAGGCCCAGAATCCACAAGGTCATTCAGTTAGTAAAGAGTAAATCTAGAATTGAACATGGTATCCTTGTCTGCAGAAGTAGAGGCTTGCCCCCTACAGAAAACTTTGCCTTGTGTGTGGTCAAGGGCATCGTTCAAGTTCTACCTAGCCTTTGAAACTCACCTGTTCTAGGAATCTGGCAGGCAGCCAGCTCTTCAAGCTCTAATCACCTAGATACTGTCTGTGCCACTCACTTGAAATTTATTTTATAATACTCTGAATTGTACTGATAGCATCTTTTCACAGAAGGCATTCCCCAAATATTAGTTGATTGACACAAATCTTGCACCAGCTATGTATTAGTCAGTGTCGGCTAACTGCTATAACAAATAATTCCCAAATCTCAATGACATAAAGCAATAAAGTTTTATTGCTTGCTCATGTCATAGTCCAATGCAGGTCAGTGGTGGGTCAGGGAGGGAAGGGAAGGATGGGGGTTCTCTGCTCCACACAATCATTTGGGGATCAATGTCCTCCCTTCACAGATGTCTTTGCCTTCTCCAAGAGCCCTGGAGTCCTCCACTCAATCCTTCCAAGTGATGAAGGAAAAGCAAGAGTATAGAGATGGCCCATGCCCGTTTAAGACCTTTTGGTTGGAGGCTAAACACTGCTTCGGAAAGGTCAAGTCATCTAGTAAGGAAGAGGAACAGGTGATCCTAGGCTGGATCCTCTCCAGTCCTTTGGCTGGGCTGGCTGGTTGCCTTCTCAGGAGTTGGTCAAATCTTTGCCATGTGGCATAATTTTCAACTTTGAATCATTTATATGGATAGCCAAATTTGAATAAAACTGAACATCATCCAAACAAACCAAAAAAAAGCAAACACTTCATATTTCTGGAAGTCAGTTTCCTCATCTGAAATAGAAATGACAGAGCAGTTGTAAAAATTAGTACACAGGAGGTGCTTAATCAAAGTTTGTTGAGTTTGATTCTCAGCTTTTCATAAGCAGTAGGAAACCTTCATTCATTTCAGTCACATTGAAAGGACTAATCAAGAGATTTTCAGGAGGTCCTAAGTATGGTTGGAAGAAAAGATAAAAAATAGGGGAAGAAGGAGAGACAATGAGACAAAAAGGATAAAAGATGTAGCTAACAAAGGTGTTGGTGGCACTGACTGTTTTCAGTGTGTCTCTCCCAAAGCCTGATCTTAGGTAAGGTTTTGGAGAGACAAGGACCTGTTTCTCAGAATACCCATCATGGGTCACAAACAAGGTGGAGGCAGCAATCATGTTGGTGCTCGTGTCTTCTGCAGGTAATTAGATGAGAGACAAAATTGAGAACATGCATCAGACCTACAGGAAGACAGTCATACTATTCAATTTTTTTATAAGAGCAGTAACACATAGATTGTCATTAATCCTCACCTTCATCAGAAACTGCTCTGACCTAGTTTCCCACGTGAATCATTCTTTTTGAAGGCAGACCCAACCCACTGCAGAGATTCAGGACTTTCTCCCCATCACTCCCAACCTTTCACCTTTCACCACATTTTATCTTCTCAGCATAACGATGCCCTATTTTGATTCCTTGCAAAGACAAGGTCCTCAAGCCTCTGTCAATTTGCAGACACTGTTCCCTGTGCCTACAAAGGTATAACATAACAATTATAAGCCACCACACAGTTATCCCTATTCTGCCTACTTTTGGACTTGTTATGTAGTAAAAAAAAAAAAAAAAAAAACCTCTTGACATATTTAAACCACTGTTTTTGGTTTTGGATTTCTATTACATGCCACCAAATATAATTGCCATTGACACAAAACACTAAAAAATATATATAAATTATACATTTATTTTAATTGAATGAGAATGAAATTACTCAGTGAGAATGCATAATAGCATATGAATTGTAGTTAGGCAAAATCTTCCTGGGTTAGAGGGGGTGTCTCTTTAAAAAAATTTTTTTTATACAGCAGGTTCTTATTAGTTACCTATTTTATACATATTAGTGTAAATATGTCAATCCCAATCTTCCAATTCAACCCACACCAACACCGCCCCCCTCCGCTTTCTACCCTTCTTGTCCATGCATTTGTTCTCTAAATCTGTGTCCCTATTTCTGCCTTGCAAACCGGTTCCTCTGTACCATTTTTCTAGATTCCATATATATGTGTTAATATATGATATAGGTTTTTCTCTTTCTGACTTACTTCACTCTGCATGACAGTCTCTAGGTCCATCCACGTCTCTACAAATGACCCAATTTTGTTCCATTTTATGGCTGAGAAATATTCCATTGCATATATGTACTACATATTCTTTTTTTTTAAACATCTTTATTGGAGTATAATTGCTTTACAATGGTGTTAGTTTCTGCTTTACAACAAAGTGAATCAATTATACATATACATATGTTCCCATATCTCCTCCCTCTTGCATCTCCCTCTCTCCCACCCTCCCTATCCCACCCATCCAGGTGGTCACAGAGCACCGAGCTTATCTCCCTGTGCTATGCGGCTGCTTCCCACTGGCTATCCACTTCACGTTTGGTAGTGTATATATGTCCATGCCACTCTCTCACTTTATCACAGCTTACTCCTCCCCCTCCACATATCGTACCACATATTCTTTATCCATTCATCCGTCAATGGGAATTTAGGTTGCTTCCATGACCGGGTAATTGCAAATAGTGTTGTATTTAACATTGAGGTGCATGTATCTTTTTGAATTATGGTTTTCTCTGGGTGTATGCCCAGTAGTGGGATTGCTGGGTCATATGGTAATTACATTTTTAGTTTTTTAAGGAACCTCCATACTGTTCTCCACAGTGGCTGTATCAATTTACATTCCCACAAACAGTGCAAGAGGGTTCCCTTTTCTCCACACCCTCTCCAGCATTTATTGTTTGTAGATTTTCTGATGATGTCTATTCAAACCAGTGTGAGGTGATACCTCATTGTAGCTTTGATTTGAAATTCTCTAATAATTAGTGATGTGGAGAAGCTTTTTATGTGCCTCTTGGCCATCTGTATGTCTTCTTTGGAGAAGTGTCTATTTAGGTCTTCTGCCTATTTTTTGATTGTGTTGTTTGTTTTTTTAATATTGAGCTGCATGAGCTGTTTATATATTTTGGAAATGAATCCTTTGTCCACTGATTCGTTTGCAAATATTTTCTCCCATTCTGAGGGTTTTCTTTTCATTTTGTTTATAGTTTCCTTTGCTGTGCAAAAGCTTTTAAGTTTCATCAGGTCCCATTTGTTTATTTTTGTTTTTATTTCCATTACTCTAGGAGGTGGGTCAAAAAAGATCTTGCTGTGATTTATGTCAAAGTGTGTTCGTCCTATGCTTTCCTCTAAGAGTTTTATAGTGTCCAGTCTTACAGTTAGGTCTTTAATCCATTTTGAGTTTATTTTTGTGTATGGTGTTAGGGAGTGTTCTAATTTCATTCTTTTACATGTAGCTGCCCAGTTTTCCCAGCACCACTTATTGAAGAGTCTGTCTTTTCTCCATTGTATATCTTTGCATCCTTTGTCATAGATTAGTTGACCATAGATGTGTGAGCTTACCTCTGGGCTTTCTATCCTGTTCCATTGATCTATATTTCTGTTTTTGTGCCAGTACCATATTGTCTTGATTCCTGTAGCTTTGTAGCATACTCTGAGGTCAGGGAGTCTGATTCCTCCAGCTCTGTTTTTTTCCCTCAAGACTGCTTTGGCTATTCGAGGTCTTTTGTGTCTCCATACAAATTTTAAGATGATTTGTTACTAGTTTCATAAAAAATGCCATTGGTAATTTGATAGGGATTGCATTGAATCTGTAGATTGCTTTGGGTGGTACAGCAATTTTCACAATATTGATTCTTCCAGTTCAAGAACATGGTATATCTCTCCATTTGTTTGTGTCATCTTTGATTTCTTTCATCAGTGTCTTATAGTTTTCTGAGTTCAGGTCTTTTACCTCCTTAGATAGGTTTATTCCCAGGTATTTTATTCTTTTTGTTGCAATGGAAAATGAGATTGTTTCCTTAATTTCTCTTTCTGATCTTTCATTGTTAGTGTATAGGAAAGTAAGAAATTTCTGTGCATTAATTTTGCATCCTGCAACTTTACCAAATTCATTGCTTAGCTCTAGTAGTTTTGGGGTGGCATCTTTAAGATTCTCTATGTATAGTATTATATCATCTGCAAACAGTGACCGTTTTATTTCTTCTTTCCCAATTTTGATCCCTTTTATTTCTTTTTCTTCTCTGATTGCTGTGTCTAGGTCCAAAACTATGTTGAATAATAGTGGCAAGAATGGACATCCTTGTCTTGTTCCTGATCTTAGAGGAAATGTTTTCAGTTTTTCACCATTGAGAATGTGCTTTATTGTCATTTTGTCATATATGGCCTTTATTACGTTGAGGTAGGTTCTCTCTATGCCCAGTTTTTGGAGAGTTTTTATCATAAACTGATGTTGAATTTTGTCAAAAGCTTTTTCTGCATCTACTAAGATGATCATATGGTTTTTCTCCTTCAATCTGTTAATATGGTGTATCATATTGATTGATTTGCACATATTGAAGAAAGCTTGCACCCCTGGATAAATCCCACTTGATCATGGTGTATGATCCTTTTAATGTGTTGTTGGATTCTGTTTGCTAGCATTTTGTTGAGGATTTTTGCATCTATATTCATCAGTGATATTGGTCTGTAATTTTCTTGTTTTGGAGTATCTGTCTGGTTTTGGTATCAGGGTGACGGTGGTCTCACAGAATGGGTTTGGGTGTATTCCTTCCTCTGAAATTTTTTAGAAGAGTTTGAGAAGAATGGGTGTTAGTTCTTCCCTAAATATTTGATAGAGTTCACCTGTGAAGCCATCTGGTCCTGGGCTTTTGTTTGTTGGAAGATTTTAAATCACAGTTTCAATTTCATTACTTGTGATTGGTCTGTTCATATTTTCTATTTCTTCCTGGTTCAGTCTTGGAAGGTTATACCTTTCTAAGAATTTGTCCATTTCTTCCAGGTTGTCCATTTTATTGGCATAGAATCACTTGTAGTAGTCTCTTATGACACATTGTACTTCTGTGGTGTCCACTGTAACTTCTCTTTTTGCATTTTTAATTTTATTGATTTGAGTCCTCTCCCTTTTTTTCTTGATGAGTCTGGCTTAAGGCTTACCAATTTTGTTTATCTTCTCAAAGAACCAGCTTTTAGTTTTACTGCTTTTAGCTATTTTTGTTGTTTCTATTTTATTTATTTCTGCTCTGATCTTTATGATGTCTTTCCTTTTACTAACTTTGGGTTTTGTTTGTTCTTCTTTCTCTAGTTCCTTTAGGTGTAAGGTTAGTTTGTATTTGAGATTTTTCTTGTTTCTTGAGGTAGGATTGTATTGTTATAAACTTCCCTTTTCAAACTACTTTTGCTGCATCCCATAGGTTTTGGGTTATCGTGTTTTCATTGTGATTTGTCTCTAGGTATTTTTTGATTTCCTCTTTAATTTCTTCAGTGAGCTCTTGGTTATTTAGTAATGTATTGTTTAGCCTCCATGTGTTTGTGTTTTTTATGTTTTATTTTTTTCCCTGTAATTTATTTCTAATCTCATAGAGTTGTGGTCGGAAAAGATGCTTGATATGATTTCAATTTTCTTACATTTACCAAGGCTTGATTTGTGACCCAAGATGTGATCTATCACAAGCTTGTGATTTCTTATTAATTTTCTGCCTGGATGATCTGTCCATTGCTGTATGTGAGGTGTTAAAGTCCCCCACTATCTTTGTGTTACTGTTGATTTCCTCTTTTCTTTTTTTTTGCGGTATGCGGGCCTCTCACTGTTGTGGCCTCTTCTGTTGTGGAGTACAGGCTCTGGATGCGCAGGCTCAGTGGCCATGGCTCATGGGCTCAGCCGCTCCACGGCATGTGGGATCTTCCCAGACCAGGGCACGAACCCATGTCCACTGCATCAGTAGGCAGATTCTGAACCACTGCCGCACCGGGGAAGCCCCTGATTTCCTCTTTTAAATGTTAGCATTTGCCTTAGTATTGAGGTGCTCCTATGTTGGAGGCATATATATTTAGAATTGTTATATCTTCTTCTTGGATTGATCCCTTGATCAATATGTAGTGTCCTTCTTTGTCTCTTGTAACGTTCTTTATTTTAAAGTCTATTTTATCTGATATGAGTATTGCTACTCCAGCTTTCTTTTGATTTCCATTTGCATGGAATATCATTTTCCATTCCCTCACTTTCAGTCTGTATGTGTCTCTAGGTCTGAAGTGGGTCTCTTGTAAACAGCATATATATTGTTCTTGTTCTTGTATCCGTTCAGCAAGCTTGTGTCTTTTGGTTGGATACTTAACCCATTCACCTTTAATGTAATTATCAATAAGGTATGTTCCTATTACCATTTTATTAATTGTTTTGCATTTGTTTTTGTAGGTCCTTTTCTTCTCTTCTGTTTCCCACTTAGAGAAGTTCCTTCAGCATTTGCTTTAGAGCTGGTTTTGTGGTGCTGAATTCTCTTAGCTTTTGCTTGTCTGTAAAGCTTCTGTTTTCTGCATCGAATCTGAATGAAATCCTTGCGGGAGAGAGTAATTTTGGTTGTAGTTTCTTCCCTTTCATCACTTAAAATATGTCATGACACTCTCTTCTGGCCTGTAGAGTTTCCACTGAGAAATCAGCTGTTAACCTTATGGGAGTTCCCTTGTATTTTATTTGTCATTTTTCCCTTGTTGCTTTTAATAATTTTCCTTTGTCTCTTATTTTTGTCAGTTTGATTACTATGTGTCTCAGCCTTTTTCTCCTTGGGTTTATCTGTTGGGACTCTCTGCGCTTCCTGGACTTGGGTAGCTATTTCCTTTCCCATGTTAGGGAAGTTTTCGACTATAATCTCTTCAAATATTTTCTCGGGTACTTTCCCTCTCTTCTCCTTCTGGGACCCCTATAATGTGAATTTTGCTGTATATAATGTTGTCCCAGAGGTCTCTTAGGCTGTCTTCATTTCTTTTCATTCTTTTTTCTTTATTCTGTTCCATGGCAGTGTATTCCACCATTATGTCTTCCAGGTCACTTATCCATTCTTCTACATCAGTTATTCTGCTATTGATTCCTTCTAGTGTACTTTTCATTTCAGTTATTGTATTGTTCATCTCTGTTTGTTCTTTAATTCTTCTAGGTCTTTGTTAAACATTTCTTTCATCTTCTTGATCTTTGCCTCCATTCTTTTCTGAGGTCCTGGATCATCTTCACTATGATTATTCTGAATTCTTTTTCTGGAAGGTTGCCTATCTCCACTTCATTTAGTTGTATTTATGGGGTATTTATCTTGTTCCTTCATCTGGTACAGAGTCCTCTGCATTTTCATTTTGTCTATCTTTCTGTGAATGTCGCTTTCATTCCACAGGCTGCAGGATTGTAGTTCTTGCTTCTGTTGCCTGCCCTCTGGTGGATGAGGCTATCTAAGAGGGTTGTGAAAGTTTCCTGATGGGAGGTACTTGTGGTGAGTAGAGCTGGGTGTGGGTCTGGTAGGCAGAGCTTGGTAAAACTTTAATCCACTTGTCTGCTGATGGGTGGTACTGAGTTCCCTCCCTCTTGGTTGTTTGGCCTGAGGTGACCCAGCACTGGAGCCTACAGGCTCTTTGGTGGGGCTAATGATGGACTCTGGGAGGGCTCACACCAAGAGTACATGCCAGAACTTCGGCTGCAAGTGACCTTGTCTCCATGGTGAGCCACAGCTGCCCCCTGCCTTTGCAGGAGACCATCCAACACTAGCAGGTAGGTCTGGTTCAGCCTCTTATGGTGTCTCTGCTCCTTCCCCTGGGTCCTGATGCACACTATACTTTGTGTGTGCCCTCCAAGATTGGAGTTTCTGTTTCCCCAGACCTGTTGAAGTCCTGCAATCAAATCCCAGTAGTCTTCAACGTCTGATAATCTGGCAATTCCTTTTCCTGTTACCAGACCCCCAGGTTGGGAAGCCTGACATGGCACTCAGAGCCTTCACTCCAGTGGGTGGACTTCTGTGGTATAATTGCTCTGAAGTTTGTGATTCACCCACCCAGCTGTTATGGGATTTGATTTTATTGGAATTGCGCTCCTCCTATCATCTCGTTGTTGCTTCTCCTGTGTTTTTTGATGTGGAGTATCTTTTATGATGAGTTCCAGTGTCGTCCTGGTGATGACTGTTCAGCAGTTGTGATTCCTGAAGGAATCACAAGAGGGAGTGAGCGCATGTCCTTCTACTCTGGCATCTTGAACCAATCTTCTGGAGGGGACGTCCCTTGATGTTGGAAGGAGCTGAGTGCTTTCTAGAACTAAAATAATTCAGTTGCAATTACTTGGAGCAAAGAGGTATGTTGCATGCGGATAAAGTGTAGAAATAGGCAGATCAGCAGAATTTTGGAGGCTGGATGCTTTCATCTGCCCCTAGAGTCCCTCTCCAGTCTTCTTCACCCTGTTCTCTGCCCTGGGAAGCCAATCTATATGAACTACGTCAATGTGGAGAGTTTGCATGAGATCAGACAGAAGAGGTGAAGGACATTGGGGTGTTTATTACCCAGTTTCCTCCTGGTGGAGTTTCCCTGGGCTGGCTATATGGATGTGTGTCCCTCTACCAAAACTCACTGGTCTTTTCAAAGTGGCGTCTCTGCATGACTTTCTCCTTCTGTGTTCCAATACCTGAGGGGTTAATCTGGGATCTGTGGAAAGAGTTCAAAAAGTCTGTAAACTTTAATGGAGAAAATAAAATTACATCTACACTAATCTCTGACCAAAATTTACCATTTCCTTCAATTATCAAATTAGGAAGCATACCATAATGGCACTTTACAGAAGGTGCAGGTATGCACAAATATTTTTATGCTCATCACTACTTTGAAACTGTAGTGATTCTTAGACTACTGCCAGATCTTTTAAGGTAATGTGCCAATAAAGAAACATTTATATTAATACATTACAAACTTATTTTATTTAAATATTTTATTCATCATATTTTAATAGAATTGGTTTATTTTGTAACCCTAAGTATTTTATTGAATTCATTTAAAAACTTTATCTTGAGTTGGGGGTCTTCAGGGTCCAGCAGACAGATAAAAGTTTAGGAGTCTATGCAGTAATCACTTCCCATCCTTGTTCCATTGAGCCTGGTGGTAGTGACTGTCCCCTCTCACTAGTGTGGGGGGCCTGCATTTGTCATTTCTCTACTCCCTGAAACACCATTTAAGTAATCCCTTTATTAAACCTTCCTTAAATTATCCTAAGTTTAGTGTGTCATCTCCATCCTGCTGGGATGCTGACTGATACACCTTGTAAAGGACTTTGGCTTTATAGTCAAGAGTAACTGTGGGACCTTGGGCAGGTCACTTGACTTCTGTGAGCCTCTGTTTTTCTCATTTGTAAAATGGAGGTAATACCTAACCCACTAACATCAAAACATTCAGGTTATTGTCAGGACAAGTCAACGTAATATGTTTGAATATTAGTTGACACACTAAAAATATTGCATAAGCCCTGTCATTTACATCTCAGCTTTCTTTCCCTTCCTTTTTTCTGTTCTGCTTGGCCAGCAGGTTGGCAGGACCAAAATATATTGCTTCATCCTGAAGATAGGGGTCATTGCAGAGGACACTAACACTTGTGTTGCTTCTATTGTTAAGGCTTTGCAGCTGAGTCAGGGGAAGTATTGTTTTTAGTCTTTCCCTCTTCAACCAACTCTACATGAAGTAAGTTCTCATTTAAGAACCCAGACAATATTTCTGAAACAGGGATAATATATAGACATTACTTCCAAGAATATTTTAATACATAGTGACTTCCCTGTGTTGTTCAATTATTTTAATTGCAATATTATTTAAATGTGTACAAATAAATTGGATATATACCCTTATGCTTATAGTTCTTGTACAGCTATTAATCAAAAACAGATTTGCAAATTAAATACAGAAGATGATTAAAATGATAAAGTGAGCATATGCTATAATTCCCTTTTCCTCCTCTAAATATATAGAATAAAATTGCCCATAACAGTGCTGTGAAACAAGAGGGACTATTTTCCACAGACCAGAAATTATAAAGAATTTCTGAAAGGCTTGAGGCAGATGGGATATGAATAATCAATGAAGCTGTAGCCCTAACCCTGCCATGGGGAGCTTGTTCCCAGTTGGGAGTGGCTTCTGATACTCCGTCTAATGATGAGGATTGGATACTGGAGCTGGAGGGAGATCTAGGGAGCTCTTTGTGGTCAAAGTGACTTCTACCAGAGTAGGAGAGTTCAGATGGCTTGCCTTCTCCCCCTCACGGCTACCATGCACACCTCACACGAGAGGGAAGGAACTGAAAGGTCTGTTCCTAGGTGGGAGCAGTAAGTGGAGGCATTGGACCTAAGAGGTAGAGGAGCCCCCTGGGTGGCTGGTGATACTCAAGGGAAATGAGTCTCTGTGACTAGAAAACTAGCTACTGACCTCCCAGCTAGCAGTACATCCACCTTTGGTTTATCATCACTGGCAACAGGCAGTATAATCCAGCTCTCAAATAGTCAAGCAGTCAAAGGTACAGAGACAAGCACAAAACGAAGATTCATGTAAAATTTAAGAAAGTCAATCTAACAATTGAGTAAACAAACTCAACCAACATTAGTTGTGAGAACTAAGGAAATCAAATTAATGTAGCAAATACAGAGAGATGAGAAAGGACATTGGATTCAAATAAAGAAACTCAACGAGATCTAGGTTATAGAAAGTTGTTGGAATAAAAGGAGAGATTAGCAAATGTACTAAATAGCAGAATGTACAGAACTGAGAAGAGAACTCATAACTGGAAGATCATTGAGAAATTTTCTCAGAAGGCAAAGAAAAATGGCCAAAAAAAAAAATACATCAAAGAACAATTAGAAAATAAGAAGTTCTAAGAGAAAAGAAAAGAAGAAAAGACACAGAGAGTAGATAGAAAGAGATAGTCAAAAAATAACAAAAGAGACATTTTCAATTTCAGGAAGACATGAGTTAAAAAGGACTCCTAGGTATTGGGCAGGAGGAATATAAAATGATGCACATCCAGAAATATTGTAGAAAAAATTTAGGCCACCAAAAATAAAGAGGAAATTCAAAAACCTTTCTGACAAGGGGGAAAAAGAGCTTTTCTACAAAAGGATAAGAATCATATTGGCATAAGTCTTCTAATTTACAACACTGAATGAAAGAAGAAAACATAACAGTATCATCAGCATTCTATACCCAGTCAAACTACTGTTCAATTCAGATGGGAGGACAAAATAGACACATTTCAGTGACTGGAATGTTTTGCCATCCTTAAACGCTAACTGAAACAATTACTAGAAATTACAGTTGGTAAAATAAATCAAAATGAATCTAAGGAGAAAATATGGGGTAAAAAGGAAAAGAGAAAACAATAACAGTAAAATATATTACAAAGAATAAAAATGTTTTGATTATTAAAATATCTGATAAATAAATCTCAGAGTTGGTACTGAAAGCAGATCAAGGAAATGTGGGAATTTAAAATTTGGTTAGGTTTTGTCCTATTTGGGAGGAAATTATAGACACCAATTAACTCTAGATATTGATAAAAAAAAAAAAAACCCTAAGCATAGATGGGATCTAAGAACTCTCATGTAGCACAAAGGACTTATCTGAACACTATGCTAAGAGATTTGAGCAAATGTTAGTCTGGTTTCTACCTGCACTAGGCAGTGTCCTTAAGGGTGACCTCTGGGCTGAGTCTTCCTTCAAGAAAACACAATGCTACCAAACTGCAGAATGAACATTATCCCAAGCCACACTGACAAACCATTTTCTGTAATTCTCCATTTTCTCTCCTCCTGTAATTTCCCATTTCCCTGTAACCCCCTTTATCTTCTCCTATAGCCCACTTTCGCTCCTTCTCTGTTGTCCCTTGAAAACCTTGGTCACCTTTGTCTTAATTGCTGTTGAGCTCAGTCTGTACTGGAGTCTCTTTTCCCTATGGTAGCTGTCTGAATAAAATCTGCCTTGTTGTCTTTAACAAGAGTCCAGCCCTGTTTTTTGGATAGTGTTAAAAGTTTTAGATAGCAATTAGAATAGTAAAAGTAAAATGTATAGTTTCTGAGTCTGAGGAGACCTCAGAGAAGGTCTCTTTCAGGAGGAGACAAATTTAAGCCAAGACCTGAGGGACAAAAATGGGGCAGAATTTCCAAAATCTGGGGCGGATGTATTTTCATACAGAGGCCACAGCAAATGCAAAGGCCTTGAGTTGGAAAAGTGCTTAGCAATTTGAAGCAACAATAGGGACTAAATGTGACAAAAGTGAAAAGTGGGAGAGTGTGAGGTGAGATTAGGGAAGGAGGTGGGATGGCTAATAAGTTACTGGGCTGCTTGATTTTTGGGGGCACCCCCATTCCTGCCTAGATCTCCGCAATAATTATGAATGCTTTATAGTTCAGCTGTGTCCTTGTCTATCTCTCTCCCCAGGCAAGGAGCTTGAAGAAGGCAAGGACTGTATCTCATGGTATTTCCCCAGCACTTCACAGTTCCCCAGCCAGTTCACAGTAAGTGCTCAATGAATCCATGGTGGTCAATTCCTGAGCTTTTCTTGTCTCTCCCCCATGAAAGCTATAACTTTGCCAGATTTGAGATTTAAAAGGAGAGAAGAAACTGTCTTATGTTTCTTCACAGAGTCCTGAGACAGTGTAGAAATAAAGGCTACAGCTGCAGGCAAGTCCCTGACGAAAGGTCCACGCTTCGAGAGGGGAGGCACTCCCCAACACGTTACTTGACTCTGACCCTCTTACTGTCCCCATGCCCCCATCACCTTAACACACAGGCAGCTTAGACCTGAGAAGCTGAAAAACAGGCTCCTGAGTTTAAAATCCTAAGTATCTTCCTGGGATATGTGCCTACACATTGCTGGTTATCCCTCTGGGGCTGTCCTACAAAAATGGAAGATTGACACATAAAGCTCTACAGCTTTTCATCAGGATACAATTAGGTGTCACTGGCTGGGTAATGGGTGGCCCTTCCACCTAAGAGAGGTTTCTCAGAGGATTCCCTGTTCCCTTTGATAAAGCAAGATGAAATGAACTATTGACCAATTCAGTGGGTTTATATTTTCCTGGAAGAAAGAAACACTAGGAGAAGTGACTTGCTCTTTTTCTGGGAGCACTCAGATGGTACTGTTGACTGGACTCACAGGGGGCTGGGGAAATAGCTCTGCCTCCCCCTTCTCACTACCATGGAGCTCATTAACTTATTCTTTGAGAACTGAAGTCTTCCATGATTTACCCTAGAAATAAAAAAAGTTGTTATGACTGACATGGCTTTACATCCTATGAGAGAAAATTTTAATTCTGTAGAGAGAAGTCTTCTGTTCCTTGAGAAAATCTAGAGTGATAGACAGGGGTGGTTTAATCTAATTGGCTCCATATTAGAGACCAAAGTTGCATAAATATTGATGTCAGTGATTGCCTCAATCCTATTTCACACTGAAGGTGATGTAAGATTATTAGGAAAAAGGCCTCTTGCTTGGGTGTTTTGGAAATTAAAAAGTTGTTTCAGATGATTCTGCTATACTCCCATAGTTAAAACCATCACTTTTTAGAAAAGAACAGAATGTATCCAATTTCTCTTGAGTTTGGTATATAAGTTTGTGTGTTTATGTGTTTGAGGAATGAAGGTGTGAAGGTCGGTTCCAACATGTGTTTCTCACTATTTTTGGAAGGCGGTTTTGAGAGGCACTGATTCCTGGAACAAGTTGAGTTTATAAACTTCCTTACTCATCCTCTTAGAAACTGGTTTAGACATATCCTTCATGAAATCTTTTCTGATTCACGCAAAGAGACCCGATCCTTTTCCTCCTTTGACCCCACTCCAGCAGGAACAAACATTTATTCAGGTGCTTACAACCCTGCATAGTAATTTATGCTTATCTGTAACCCCCATCCCCAGCCCCATCCATAAAGAACTTCTCCATGGGCTGCGTAGAATTCTTCCTCTCTATAACCCTAGTTGTCTGTAAATGTTTGCTGAATAAGTGAGATTGAACAGACAGGGCAACAATTCCCATGTGAGGGACTGTTGATCCTCCAGACTTTTATAAAGGCAATAACTAATATTCACAAGCTATTTTAAACGTTAAATAGTTTTTTTTTTATCATCTTTATTGGAGTATAATTACTTTACAATGTTGTGTTACTTTCTGCAGTATAACAAAGTGAATCAGCTATATGTATACAAATATCCCCTTATCCCCCCTCTTGTGCCTCCCTCCCACCCTCCCTATCCCACCCATCTAGGTGGTCACAAAGCACTGAGCTGATCTCCCTGAGCTCTGTGGCTGCTTCCCACTAGCTATCTATTTTACATTTGGTAGTGTGTATATGTCAATGCCACTCTCTCACTTCATCCCAGCTTACCCTTTCCCCTCCCAGTATCCTCAAGTCCATTCTCTATGACTGCATCTTTATTCTTCTCTTGACCCTAGGTTCATCAGAACCTTTTTTTTTTTTTTTTAGATTCCATACATATGTGTTAGCATACGGTATTGCTTTTTCTCTTTCTGACTTGCTTCACTCTGTATGACAGATGCGAGGTCCATCCACCTCACTACAAATAGTTCAATTTTATATCTTTTGATGGCCGAGTAATATGCCATTGTATATATATGCCACATCTTCTTTATCCATTCATCTGTCGATGGACACTTAGGTTGTCTCCACGTCCTGGCTATTGTAAATAGTGCTGCAATGAACATTGTGGTACATGTCTCTTTTTGAATTATGGTTTTCTTAGGGTATATGCCCAGTAGTGGGATTGCTGCATTGTATGGTAGTTATATTTTTAGGTTTTTAAGGAACTTCCATACTGTTCTCCATAGTGGCTGTATCAACTTAAATTCCCACCAACAGCGCAAGAGGGTTCCCTTTTCTCCACCCCTTCTCGGGCATTTATTGTCTGTAGATTTTTTCATGATGACCATACTGACTGGTGTGCGGTAGTACCTCACTGTGGTTTTGATGTGCATTTCTCTAATGATTAGTGATGTTGCACATCCTTTCATATATTTGTTGGCAATCTGTATGTCTTCTCTCTTTTTTTTTAACATCTTTATTGGAGTATAATTGCTTTACAATGGTGTTAGTTTCTGCTTTATAACAAAGTGAATCAATTATACATATACATATGCTCCCATATCTCCTCCCTCTTGCGTCTTCCTCCCTCCCACCCTCCCCATCCCACCCATCCAGGTGATCACAAAGCACTGAGCTGATCTCCCTGTGCTATGCGGCTGTTTCCCACTAGCTATCTATTTTACGTTTGGTAGTGTACGTATGTCCATGCCACTCTCTCACTTTATCACAGCTTACCCCTCCCCCTCCCCATATCCTCAAGTCCATTCTCTAGTAGGTCTGTGTCTTTATTCCTGTCCTGCCCCCAG
>RJWK010004888.1:40966-57766 GCA_004363435.1 Platanista minor | reverse complement strand
CGAGAGCTAATCAATGAATTGGGTAAAGTAGCAGGACACAAAGTTAATGCACAGCAATCTCTGGCATTCCTATACACTAATGATGAAAAATCTGAAAGTGTAAACAAGAAAACGCTCCCATTTACCATGGCAACAAAAAGGATAAAGTATCTAGGAATAAACCTACCTAAGGAGACAAAAGACCTGTATGCAGAAAATTATAAGACACTAATGAAAGTAATTAAAGATGATACTAATAGATGGAGAGATATACCATGTTCTTGGTTTAGAAGAATGAACATTGTGAAAATGACTCTACTACCCAAAGCAATCTACAGTTTCAATGCAATGCCAATCAAACTACCACTAGCATTTTCCACAGAACAAGAAGAAAAAGTTTCACAATTTGTATGGAAACACAAAAGACCCCAAATAGCCAAAGCAATCTTGAGAATGAGAAACGGAGCTGGAGGAATCAGGCTCCCTGACTTCAGACTGTACTACAAAGCTACAGTAATCAAGACAGTTTGGTACTGGCACAAAAACAGAAATATAGATCAATGGAACAGGGTAGAAATACCAGAGATAAACCCATACACATACGGTCAACTTATCTTTGATAAAGGAGGCAGGAATGTACAGTGGAGAAAAGACAGCCTCTTCAATAAGTGGTGCTGGGAAAACCGGACAGATACATGTAAAAGTATGAGACTAGAACACTACCTAACACCATACACATACACAAGAATAAGCTCAAAATGGATTGAAGACCTAAATGTAAGGCCAGAAACTATCAAACTCATAGAGGAAAACAGGCAGAACACTCTATGACATAAATCACAGCCAGATTCTTTTTGACCCACCTCCTAGAGAAATGGAAATAAAAACAAAAATAAACAAATGGGACCTAATGAAACTTCAAAGCTTTTGCACAGTAAGGAAACCATAAACAAGACCAAAAGACAACCTTCAGAATGGGAGAAAATATTTGCAAATGAAGCAACTGACAAAGGATTAATCTCCAAAATTTATAAGCAGCACACGCACCTCAATAACAAAAAAACAAACAACCCAATTCAAAAATGGGCAGAAGACCTAAATAGACATTTCTCCATAGAAGATATACAGACTGACATCAAGCACATGACAGAATGCTCAACATCATTAATCATTAGAGAAGTGCAAATCAGAACTACAATGTGATATCGTCTCACACCAGTCAGAATGGCCATCATCAAAAAATCTAGACGATAAATGCTGGAGAGGGTGTGGAGAAAAGGGAACACTCTTTCACTGCTGGTGGGAATGTGAATTGGTACAGACACTATGGAGAACATTATGGAGGTTCCTTAAAAAACTACAAATAGAACTACCATATGACCCAGCAATCCCACTCCTGGGCATATACCCTGAGAAAACCATAATTCAAAAAGAGTCATGTACCAAAATGTTCATTGCAGCTCTATTTACAATAGCCAGGAGATGGAAACAACCTAAGTGTCCATCATTGGATGAATGGATAAAGAAGATGTGGCACATATATACAATGGAGTATTACTCAGCCATAAAAAGAAACGATATGGAGTTATTTGTAGTGAAGTGGATGGACCTAGAGTCTGTCATACAGAGTGAAGTAAGTCAGAAAGAGAAAGACAAATACCGTATGCTAACACACATATATGGAATCTAAGAAAAAAATAAATGTCGTGAAGAACCTAAGGGCAAGATGTGAATAAAGACACAGACCTACTAGAGAATGGACTTGAGGATATGGGGAGGGGAAAGTTTAAGCTGTGACAAAGTGAGAGTGGCATGGACATATATACACTACCAAACGTAAAATAGATAGCTAGTGGGAAGCAACCGCATAGCACAGGGAGATCAGCTCGGTGCTTTGTGACCACCTGGATGGGTGGGATAGGGAGGGTCGGAGGGAGGGAGATGCAGGAGGGAGGAGATATGTGAACATATGTATATGTATAACTGATTCCCTTTGTTATAAAGCAGAAACTAACACACCCTTGTAAAGCATTTATACTCCAATAAAGATGAGAAGAAAAAGTGTGGAGGGGAGACACCAACAGAAATCATATTCTCTTCTGCTGCTAAGTCTTTGACAGGACTACACTCAACAATAAAATGAAATTTCCTAACCATAAACTATGACGTGCCGGTTAGCAATATTTTCATTACCAAATCACAGGTTGGTAGATTTTAGTTTTATTGGAACTGTTTTGTAGGTGTGATTTGACATTTCTTTTAGAGTTGGCTCAAAACCATATTCTTGCTGTCTTGAAAAAGCCAAGATAGGGAGCCTCCCAAGGAAACATGAATGTTTTCAGTCAGAATAATGGTAGCTCTAATGGAGGGAGGTTTTCCCTCTGTGACAATATTGAGTTGATAGGATACGTCAAAGAAAATTACCTCACATCACCATTTCTGCCTGATGAATGAGAGCTATCTTGATTGTCCATCTAAGGTAATAGCTTTAGCTTTCACATACAAAAAGGGCAGGAATACAAACTGTGCTAAAGAATAGTTGTTCCCAGAGACACAAAATGTGATATTTCTCAAAAAATTACAAAAATTATTAAAGATTCTTTAGCATACATCCATCAAATACCTTTAATCAGATCACTATTTGACTATAATAATGTGTAAGCAGTCCAACTCCTTGTGTCTGATTGCTAGTAAAAGCCTCTGATTAGAATTACTGCCACAAATCCAAGGCAAGCAACAATGTTTAAGTGTGAAACCAGAGGCAAATCAGCAGTCATTTTTCAGAAAATCTCTAGAAAGGAAGTACCTCGTAAAGGAAAACCATGGGCTTCACCTCACTACTGCCTTGGAAGTTCTTGTCCTGTTTCCAGTCTGGAGTTTTGTTTCTTATTTGTGGTCTATGAGATTCCAGGTGTGGAATTTCTTTTGTTAGTATCTACGTTATATAAACTTTGATATTCAAAGATGATACTTTTGACCAACCATATTTACAAAATTCAGTGTTAGTGATTATAGAGTCCTACCGATAGTAGACACACAATAGTTGCAGATTTCAGCTGAGCTACCTATATTTTCTTGCCTGGCCCCCTTCAATCTTAGTGACACACATTTTTGAGAAAGCTGTTCCAGACTAGGGATAGCCTGTGATGAAAGCACAAATCACAGTCTAGTAGTAATCTTGTAGTAGAGGGTACTGGCTTAATTAAATTTATCCCCACTAGATAACTGGCTTATGTATGCATTTTTCACCTATTTAGAATGGTTACTTAGTGGATTCAAAAGTGCTTAAAATGCCATGTTATATAAAAGCAATTATACGTAAATGCCTAACCCTCTAAAAGGTCATGGACATGTTAACTAATAATGTCTTCTGTGCTTAGACCCTCCTGGGTAGTAACTTTTTGCTACATGACAACAGAAAACATCACTATTAAGGAAAGCTTACAACGTATAGATTATTATCCTGCAAACCTCATATGGTGATACTTGTAGATAAATAAGGTTACTGCTTCATTAATGTTGCTTTGATCTGGAACATATAATAACTGTGAGATAGATTGAATCCATAGTTAATCCAGTTGGCATTAATCCCTGTGAAATGAAATGCATTTTATGTACAACGTCATTTGGCTAACAAGGTAAAAAAAAAAAAACAATAATTGGTCTCTTCTTATTTTGTACCACAAGAAGAAATCCTAGGAGAAAAAGTATCAGAATTTTAGGTTCTGAAAATCCTCAGCACTATTTTAATCTCCATAGATATTCTAGTAAAGAAATGTTGCATTATAGAGTATCTGGTACACAGAAGATTTTCAATAAATGTTGTCACTGAATTGAATGTACTGTACAATAATTATAATTCTAAAATGAAGACTTGGCTCATAACAACAGTCCTGTACTTGAAATAAAGACCTAATTTAATTTTCTGTGAGTAACTCTAGGCAGCAAAGTGTTGCAATGAAGAAAGAATGGAAATTGGAGCCAAAAGTGGAGCTCCCACTTCCTAGTTGTGGCCTAAGTGTATGTACAGCTTAACCTCTCTGAACCTCAGATTCCTCAAGTGTAAAATGCAGGTAATTTAGTACTTATTTTATAAAGTTGTTGGAGGTATTACTTTGGAGGGGGGCAGGTAAATTATTAAACTGTCATGTAAAAACCATCATACAAATAATGGTTTTATTTAACTTAACACATATGGACAATTGGCTATTTGAATAATGATAGAAGGAGTGGAAGATGGTTATAAATTTTCTACAAGACTCTCAGCTACAGGAGAGTAGAGACACTCTTTTTATACATTTCTTTAATTCCAGCACATACCATAGTGTTTGAGTATAGTATATCCTCGGTAAACATTTGTTGCATGAGGAAGTTGTCATAAAGGATGCAATTTGGTCTAAATGTTAACTATAATAGATGGAATAGCACTAGTTGGAAGAGGTGCTTTAACAAGGCAACTGAAGGGCTTCCCTGGTGGTGCAGTGGTTAGGAATCCGCTTGCCAATGCAGGAGACACAAGTTTGAGACCTGGTCTGGGAAGATCCCACATGCACTAGAGTAACTAAGCATGGGCACCACAACTACTGAGCCCGCGTGCCACAACTACTGAAGCCCGTGCACCTAGAGCCCATGCTCCACAACAAGAGAAGCCACCGGAATAAGAAGCCTCCACTCTGCAACGAAGAGTAGCCCCCTCTCACCGCAACTAGAGAAAAGCCTGTGCGCAGCAATGAAGACCCAATGCAGCCAAAAATTAATTAATTAATTAATTAATTTTTAAAAGCAGCTGAAATTGAGTTTATCCGAAACCTACTCAATGCTGTCCTTGCTCCCTTTTTGGTGTATATGTATAGATTTTGATATTTTATTATAAAATAAGATGATTCTTCCACTCCTCTAACACCTAAAAAAAAGTAGATGGTTTGCATTGTCATTTTATAATGAATCCAGGTGACTAATTTGTAACTGCTTAAATTATTCTCTCTGACTGGAAAATAAAATATATTTTCCTATATCACACGTGACTACTGAAAACTTATGAAGCTTTTTCTCATGAACAATGGGAATTTTGCCACTAATCATTTTTCCCCCCTTGTGGTTTCCAGAAATCTCAGAGCCAAGTTTTTAGCCCATTTTTACTAATAACATGGAACTCTGTGGCCTGCATTTCTGTGTACTCTATTTTCCTTCTGGTGTTATTGCCCCATTATATTTATACTGTCCTTGACATTTATTTTACTGTTCTATTACATCTTATTTGTTCTTTTAAGCCACTCTAAATACTTTTTGTAATGAAGCGGGATATATATCCCAATGAAATTAATTTTAAATGAATATGTATTTTTTAAGGCATAACTTCTTGGAAACATCTTTGTTGCTACTTTTTTCTCTTCTCCACCTCTCTGCCATTTCTCTATTCTGCCATTCCTTAGTATGTAATTTATTCAAGGAATGGAACCACTTCTTTATTATGTAAGCAAAGCCAGTGGAGGAACTCACTGCACATATGTAGTACCTCTTTCAATGTATTGATAATTTATCTTACATTCTAACTTTTTTTCTTAACACAAAGGATAAAATCTATACCCCCAAGCCACATGCAGGATTTAAAAGGTCTCAGTGGCATGATGCTTTCATTCATTCAGCACACATTTATTGAGAACTTACTAAGTACGGCCTTATGGTACAGTTCTAAGTGCTACTGGGAAAAAAATAAAGACATAAGATACTGTCTCCTCCTCTCTCAAGGACCTTATGGTCTTTTAGAAGAGCTAAGATATGTATCTAAATAACTTTATATGATAGATTGCCCAGTTCATAAGAGCTATGAAGAGAAGCACAGATCAAATGGTAAAAGAGTGCTCTCTTCTCTTCGGCAGCACATACACTAAAATTGGAACGATACACGGAATATTAGCATGGCCCCTGCGCAAGGATGACACACAAATTCGTGAAGCATTCCATATTTCTATGGGCAGAATGTGAGCCCCAGAGCCTTCACCCCGTGCTGTGGTGTCTCCCCAGGTCTTCCACAAGCTGGCCTCCTACAAGGGCTGTTTGCTGTCTAGCCTCAGAACAATGCTAAAGACTTTGGTTAGACTGCAGCCCAGGGCAGAGTCTCCTGAGAGCCCTTGTTGCCAAGAAAGCCAACTGCGAGACGGCTTGCTGGCTGCTTGGAGGAAAAACCCTAAATACCTGCTGGCCGAGTACTGCGAGTGGCTCCCGCAGGCCATGCAGGTTGACCTCGAGAAAGCCTGGCTGCCCACCCCTGACCGCTGACCCAGTGCCTGCGTGAGGGTCCAAGGACTGGTCTGCGGACCCAGGGGGACTGGCAGCGGCTGGTGTCCGGCACAGTCACCCTGACCCCAGACCGTGCTCAGGAGGCAAGTCGAGCCCCTGGACACCCTTGTTCATCATGGCTCGATTCTGGGCACAACGTGCTGCCTTCCCTGGGCAGTCCGACCCTAGGGTGACTTTCGTAACTGTTTATTACAGGGTGGATAATGGTTTTATCTCCCATGCTGGCCCCATTTTAAATGTGCTCTATGTATTACATTAGTCCCTGTAGAGCAGCAGGGCTGCTGGGCAAAGGCAACCACGGGCCCTTCCTCCGCTCTCCGTTCCTTGAGAGTGTGGTGCACGCTCCCCACAGCCAGGGAGGGCCCCCAAATCTACTGCTGGCTCCTGTGGAGTGGGTGTCTCCTCCCCGGGGGTCAGTCCCCAACTGGCTATATTACTGTAATAAACCTTAGCTGTGATGACAACAACAACAAAAATGGTAAAAGAGTTATAGGAAGGAAACCCAACTTTCAGCTATGTGAGAGTGGTTTTACGTAGGAAGATTCTGCAGACTATGACAACTGATTAGGTGTGAGGTGGCAACTGAGAGGGAAAGTAAAAAATAATGCTAAATTTTAAGTCTGGTGATTAGGGCACTGAAGATACCACTAATAGAAATAGAGGGCATAGAATGAAAAGCTGGTATATGGTCAGTTGGAGGTGACTGTGGGACAGCCAAGTAGAGACATCAACTAGTCCATTAAAAATTATGGATTAGAGCTTCGGAGGGAAGTTTGGGGAGTTATCCATGTAAAGGTGATCATGTAAAGGTCATAGAAGTCAAGCTTTTACACCATATAGTCAAGGGAGAAGGGGTAGAGAAAGGAGAAGAAGGCCAAGGATGGGTCTTTGGGGAAGATCTGATGAAAGAAGAAAGAGGAGTGTGAGAAGAATTAGAAGCAGCAGAGTACAGTATAATGGAAAGAAAGAATAGCAAGAATACAATGGATCAACATTACCAACTATTTCATCTTATTCGAACTGGAAGAAGATGAAAATGAAGCCAAAAAGGAAGTGGAATTTGCAACTTAGAGGTCAATAAAAGCAGTTTTAGGAGAATGTTGAAACTAGAATCTGGTTTTCAAAGTGTTAAGAATGTGTGGGTAATGAGGAAATGGCAGCAGTGAGTATGCCTTCCTCCTTCAGGGATTTTGCAAGTGAAGGGAACAAAAATGATTGAGATCATAAGTCAGAAGATTGGTAGGGTTGCCAATGGAGTCACCTTGAAAACAACGTTAGATTATTAATTCTCAAAGATCAGAAGAATCAAAAGTTCACTGAAAGTACAGAGAAATTTTTCAGTGAAGTAGGGTGTTGAAGGAGTTCGCATAGTGAACTCAAATTGTGGTCCATGGACCAAGTAGCATTAGGATAACGAGTGGACTTGGAAATGCAAACTATCAAGTCCCAGCAATCTCTATTTAAGCAGGTCAGCCAACTGGTTCTGCTACACAATAAAATCTGAGTTCCACTGCCCATTCTTGGTAGAAAGCAAGGCTACCTGCAGAGAGTAAGAGAACAGCAATGGGACCTGGAGTATGAAGAGGGAAAAATAAAGATTGTGTACTGAGGACCGGGGTGGCAAGTCAATCAGAATTAACTAAAAGGACTGTCTAGCAACAGAAGGAATCCAGCAAGACAGAGATAATCTGTACTAGACTAAATTGGCCTAGTTTGCAAACTTTCTCTAGTACACAAAGTCAAAATCTAGGTGCAGAGAAAGTGGATAGCAGTCTATCCAAAGTAAGGGATTAGCAAAGTGAGGACTAATCAGAGAAGGCAACAATTTTAAGGGTTTCTAGCAAGAGCATTGTTGAATCAGCTGACAGGGGACACCAGCCTGGTTTGGAACTGAGGGCTAGAGAGCTTGTTGAGGGCAAGGCTCAATGGGAATTAGGGAGAAAGAGATTAAGTAAGAAAGTGATGATAAGAGAAAGACAGATTCAGAATTCCAGATGAAACAGTTTCAAGTGACGTGGAGGTTCAAGGAGTGGCCAAAGTCTATGAGAGCTGAAGATGCAGTAGAAATGAAGAAATTAAGGGTGATGAAGAACCATGAGGACAGAGCATGAGAAAGATCTCTCATTTGAGTGGAGAAGTTCTCATAGATGATTCCAGGGCAGGGGTCAGGGGAAAGTGGGGAGAAGATTGTAAGCCTGCCAGTGAAACTGTTGAAGGATGATGAGAGTGACTAGAAGGTCAGTAGTACTGATAATATGAGCCAAGAGGAGAGGTGTATATGGATTGCAGGGTTTTAAAGAGAAGAAATGGCTGATCAACAAAAACCAGAACACTTGACTGTATAAAATTGTACTGAGAAAATAATTAGCAATAGATATATAGAAAACCAAACAAATGAAAACATTTAGGGAATTATTAACACCAGCAAATAATAGTTGTACTAATAAAAGCAGCAAAATAGTACACCAATTGGTTCAGCAGTAAATAATACTTTAATAGCAATAATAATATAAACACTGAATAATGATTTAGCCCAGAATATGGGGATTTAACTATACTGAGATGATGAAAGGGATGTAAACAGGTAGGTGGGTGATTAATAGAACTAAATCCTTATGTACCAGAATTACCAACACATAATATACAACGTTGATAAATCAAAAAATAGCAGCATAAGTATATCCATATTATTTAGCTATATGGACGTAAAGACAAGAAGAAAAAAAGCTAAGATTTGAAAATTGTTGCCTCTAACTTCCGCCCTTTTAGCTCTCTGAGCAGGACCATGGCGGTTGGCAAGAACAAGCGCCTTACGAAAGGGGTTAAAAAGAGAGCCAAGAAGAAAGTCGTTGACCCATTTTCTAAGAAAGATTGGTATGATGTGAAAGCACCAGCTATGTGCAATATAAGAAATATTGGGAAAACACTAGTCACAAGAACTGAAGGAACCAAAATCGCATCTGATGGCCTCAAGGGTCATGTTTTTTAAGTGAGCCTTGTTGATCTGCAGAATGATGAAGTTGTATTTAGAAAATTCAAGCTTATTACTGAGGATGTTCAGGGCAAAAAGTGCCTAATTTCCAAGGCATTGATCTTACCCATGACAAAATGTGCTCCATGGTCAAAAAATGGCAGACCATGACTGAAGCTCACATTGATGTCAGAACTACAGATGGTTATTTGCTTCGTCTATTCTGTGTGTGTTTTACTAAAAAAAATGTAACAATCAGATTCAGAAGACCTCTTATGTCCAGCACCAGCAGGTCCGCCAGATCTGCAAGATGATGATGGAAATCATGACCCAAGAGGTGCAGACAAATGTCTTGAAAGAGGTGGTCAATCGATTCCAGACAGTACTGGAAAATACATAGAAAAGTCCTGCCAATCTATTTATCCACTCCATGATGTCTTTGTTAGAAAAGTAAAAATGCTGAAGAGCCCAAGTTTGAATTGGGAAAGCTCATGGAGCTACATGGTGAAGGTAGTAGTTCTGGAGAAGCTGCTGGGGATGAGACAGGTAATAAAGTTGAAAGAGCTAATGGATATGAACCACCAGTCCAAGAATTTGTTTAAAAATCAGACTTTTAATGGTGACAAATAAAAGATCTTATTCGTGATAAAAAAAAAAACAAGAAAAAACAGAAAATGGTTTCCTCTGGGCATCAGGCATGCATGGAAAGGGTTGGGACAGGAACTTGCTGTTTGTTTTATGCAATTTAATTATATCTGACCTTTTAAGCTATCTATATGCATTACTTTGATTTAAAAAAATAAAAACTATTTTTAAAAGAATAAATAAATAACAATTCTTGTTTGTCACAGAACAAGAGTTCAAAAGGGCACAAGAGCAGGAGGTAGCAGGAGACAGATAAGGGTGGTGTTGGAGAAAAAATGGGTCCAAAACAGATATCAATTAAATTTGGGGAAAGGATAGCAGAGAATAGAGCTTTGCACAAAAGACACTCATTTTCAATAATGTGGATGGAGAAGGCAATAAAGATGGAGAAGGACTGTAGTCACATGTGACTGAGTGAGGGAACAGGCAGAAATGCTGAGTTTATTAAGCTAAGCAGCCCAGAGTTTCCATCATTAGTGAATGACTTATGCTAAATAAACCTTGTAACAAGCATCCTGGATACTTGTCAGCAAAAGCACCTGACACTAAAATCTGTGCTGTCTTGATGTTGACAAAAATTAAATTTTCAAATGACAGAAGAAAGGCATCACAAGTTGGAGAATTTTCCATTGGCAATAGCACTATCCAAGTGAGCAGGACTCTTCCCTTGACATCTTCCCATGACTCAAAGTTTTCTTGGAAGCCTCAAATCAAGTGCAAAAGAGTTGTAATGCAATATATATAATTATTTGAGTCTTTCTTATAAACACCACCTGTATAACAACTTGTAAAACGAGTTCAGCTGAGCTTTTCCCTGCCACTAACATATGTGGAATTATCTGTTCCTTGCTAATGGCAGGAAAATGATCACAGCATGTTAATGTCCTCGGAGAAAGAAATGTGATTGGTGCTGTTTCGAATTTGAAATCAAAATAATGATCTTTCTAAGGAGAACCATGGAAAACATACAAAAATTAGTTTTATTAAAAATATTTTGGGGCTTCCCTGGTGGCGCAGTGGTTGAGAGTCCGCCTGCCGATACAGGGGACACGGGTTCGTGCCCTGGTCCAGGAAGATTCCACATGCTGCGTAGTGGCTAGGCCCGTGAGCCATGGCCGCTGAGCCTGCGCGTCCGGAGCCTGTGCTCCGCAACAGAAGAGGCCACAGCAGTGAGAGGCCTAAGTACCGCAAAAAAAAAAAAATTTTGAAGCCAGGTTTTTGGACATCTGATTTTCAAAAATATGTTAATGCCTTTTGCTTCTTGGAAAGCACTTTAAAGGTGATTTAGTTTCATTTAAAAATATCATTACAGGGACTTCCCTGGTGGTGCTGTGGTAAAAAGTCCGCCTTACAATGCAGGAGACGCGGGTTCAATCCCTGGTCAGGGAACTAAAATCCCACATGCGGAGCAACTAAAGCCTGTGCGCCACAACTACTGAGCTCACAGGTTTCAACTAGAGAGCCCACGTGCTGCAAACTACAAAACCCACGCGCCCTGGAGCCCGTGTGCCGCAACTAGAGAAGAGAAAACCCACACACCACAACTAGAGAGAATCCCTCGTGCCGCAACGAACGATCCCACGTGCCTCAAATAAGACCCGATGCAGCCAAAAATAAATAAAATAAGGAAATAAATAATACGTCTTAAAAAAGAATATCATTACAATGGAAACCAATTTTTTATTTTGATGCTTTGAAAGATTTGGGGACTGGGGTTGAGGGAGGAAAAGGCAGAGAATCAAACATTCATTTGTGTACCTAGTATGTGCTTGGCACTAAGCTGGATACTTTACATATTCTACCTCATTTAATCCATTGTAGATACACTGCACATTAAGTGTGATTCTCCCCCTCTTTTATAGATGGGGAAACTGAAGTGCAGTCCAGTTAAGTCGATTACCTCAGTCCAGTTAAAGTTAATTATCCAGGATCATGCAACTCAGCAGAATCAGGTTTTATAAACCCAGATAACTGAATTGAAAGTCTGTGTTCTTTCTATCTTATTATACTACCTCTGAATAGCAATTTAACTCTAAACACAAACTAAAAATGGGTCATCCTTTAGTTTAAAAAAAGCCTAACTGACATCTGCTCTATTACTCTTCAGACTCTTCCACTCATGTGGAAGACACATGTAAACACCAAGGAGCCTAGGTGAGACAACTCATTCTCTGCCCTGCTTTGTCCATGGGATCTAAACAATCGGGTTACCCTATCCTTACTCTGACCAGAAATGGATCCAATCCTGTGTAATCCACATAGATGGAAATTACCAGCTCTAAGCTTCCCAGGGCACTATTCCATTTTCAGAAGCACTTCAACTTTATCCACTTAAAATACTGAAAAACCAGAAGAAAAGTATCTATACAAAAAGCCTCCAGCCTTTAACAAAGCTAAGTCAGAATCTCAAACTGAAAGATGAATAATAAAATAGAAAGTAATATATTAGTTTCCCTCCTCTGCCCATTTTCTAAACAGACAATATCTGGTCTGGTCAAATATATTATTAGTTGCACTAAGCTAATGAAAGGATATCATAGCATTACCATTATCACTGTACAAGATTCTTAATCCTGTAATATTTTTCCCATCTCTAATAATTGTCCCTCACTCCATTCCTACTGTCATTAACCCAGTTTAAGTTTTACACTTTGACTACTGAAATATTTAGCTTTTAATAATCTCTCTGCAAATTCTTCTCTGTGGTATTTGTTCATGTTGTAGGCTTTATAGTTAATAAAGCATGTCAAACATATATTTTCATTTAGTCTTTACATCAACCTGTGAGGTAGACATCACCACCAAAATTTATGGATGAGGATATTTCTGAGAGATTTAGTATTTATTAAGAACACAAAGCTTGGAAGAGACATAGCTGGGACTGAAACCCAGGTCTTCCTACCCTGAAGCTAGTCCACTTTCTGTTATAGCATGAATATCTCCCCACTGGCAGACTATTAATTCACTGTCCTATTTATGTTTACATTATTGACCAAGGACTCTCCACATTACTGACTCAACTTCCAGAGGGAACTCTCAATAAGCTCTAGAGTCAGGCTACCTATGTAGGAATCCTAGCTCTACTACATGCTAGCTATGCAAGCCTTCGCAAGTAACTTCTCTGAACCTCAGTTTCCTTCTCTTGAACAATAAAGGCAACAATGATACCTCTTTCATCTGATCATTGTGAGAAGAAAACTAATCAATATTTCAATCTATCTTGTGCAAACTTCTAGAATTAACCTCCTAAATCATACCAATCAATATTTTCCTACTCAATAACCTTCAATCATTCTCTATTGCCTGCCAAATAAAGTTCAAAATTTTAAATTTAACGTTTGGGAATTCCCTGGTGGTCCACTGGTCAGGACTCTGTGCTTTCACTGACGAGGGCCTGGGTTCAATCCCTGGTCGGGGAGCTAAGATCCTGCAGTGGGAAGGACCTCATGATCTGGCCTTAAGGTATTTTAACCGAACACTCTAGTACTCTTCATCCCATGTCTTCCTTGCCATACAAACCAAACCACTATTCCTGAAACCCAAAGTGTACTTTTCCAAATATATGACTTTTTGCACATGATTCCCTGTTCTTAGGATGTCCATGCCACACACCACAATACCACATTTGGAAATTCTGCTCACTCTTCAAAACGCAGGTCAACCTCTTCCTCCTCAACAAAGCTTTCCTAGATCTCCCAGCTGAAATTAATTTATTCTCTCTTCTGTTCCCAAAGCACATTGCATGATCCTCTTTTATAACAAACAACACTTTGCCTTGTATAATGTTTTATGTGTTTGCCACTTTCCCCTATTAGACAATAAGCACCTAAGAGAAATGTGACAATGTCTTACCCACGTTTGTATTTTTCATAGTACCTGGCATGAAGATTTAATGCTTACAAATAATAACTACTAAAAACTAGTAATTACCATTTAAGTACTTACCATCAGCACTCAACAATGGTTAAGTGCTTAACATACATGACATAATTTATTCTACAATAACCCTGTAAGAAATGGATGATGAATCTTTATTTTATGGTGAAGAAATTGAAGCATAGCAAAGTTAAGTATTAGATTGAACCATATGAAACTGTTGCTCTTTGATCAACTTTGACCTATAAAAATGACAATTTCAAATGATTTAACCTAATAAAATGTCTTTCTAATAGTTATTACTAATCCATTTAATTTAAGAAACTCAACACCATCTGGACCATATTTTAGAGTAATTCTAAAGACCAGTATTTCCATACATGATAATTTTAGGCTTTTTTAGACTGGAAAAGCATGGATATTAAATCTTTTGTGGTTCTTTTTTTACCAATATGGCCAAAGTGTATATTTCAAGTTTCAGTCCTTAGAAATAATCTCATTCATATTTAATATAAAACAATCATATTCTTATGTGGGCAGGCTCCCTCTTTATTTTTTCTTATTCTTTTTCTTTTGTCTTTCAGTAGGAGTTGCCTATAAGAGAGGTCAATTTGAGCAAGCTATTCTTTATTAGAAAAAAATATGAAAAAATACAAACAGTGGCTTATTCCCCACAGTTCCAGTTATAATTGTTAGTTTTTCCAAGATACAAGACAATCTTTTTTTCTTTCACACATGTATAACAGAGGTTTACAAGATGCTAAAGTATTCAGAACATAGTCACTGATGATTGCATCCCAAGATATTTCTTCTTAGCAACTATGTTTTAGTTTCTATTTTGTTGATGTAACAAATAATAAAAATGTACATCTATTCTGACTTGAGTTAACATGGCATATTTTCAAAGAAAACATATAAAAAGTAATTATCACCTTGTGAAATGTGACCATTACAATCATCCTAGACAATACCACTTCCAATTCATTATTCATTTAAATATCATACTTCATGAAAATATTTAATGTTGCACAACTGTTGGACCCATTTTAGAACTGATGATCAGCTAGAAATTAGGTGTTCATTGATCAGTTCTTAACTCCCCTCATAAATTTAATGTATTAATAAACCTGAATTATTTTGTCTTCTGAGAAGAGATGGAAAATTTTGTTTTTGTTTTAAAAATGCCATAATACATATACCCTGAGAAAACCATAATTCAAAAAGAGTCATGTACCACAAGTTCATTGCAGCACTATTTACAATAGCCAGGACATGGAATCAACCTAAGTGTCCATCATCGGATGAATGGAAAAAGAAGATGTGGCACATATATACAATGGAATACTACTCATCCATAAAAAGAAACAAAATTGAGATATTTGTAGTGAGGTGAATGGACCTAGAATCTGTCATACAGAGTGAAGTAAGTCAGAAAGAGAAAAACAAATACCGTATGCTAACACATATATATGGAATCTAAAAAAAAATGGATCTGATGAACCTAGGGGCAGGACAGGAATAAAGACACAGACGTAGAGAATGGACTTGAGGACACGGGGAGGGGGAAGAGTAAGCTGGGACGAAGTGAGAGAGTAGCACTGACATATATACACTACCAAATGTAAAATAAATAGCTAGTGGGAAGCAGCTGCACAGCACAGGGAGATCAGCTCGGTGCTTTGTGACCACCTAGAGGGGTAGGAAAAGGAGGGTGGGAGGGACACGCAAGAGGGAGGGGGTATGGGGATGTATGTATGCATATAGCTGATTCACTTTTTATACAGCAGAAACTAACACTACACTGTAGAGCAATTATACTCCAATAAAGATGTTAAAAATAAATATATAAAAATGCCATCATAAAACACGAATCTTCATGGTATAACTCCTCAATATTTTGATGAAAATTTAATGTGGGTACCTATACAGTGGCGTGAGCAGGGTTTAAGGGATTATTTCAGTTTTACAAGGAATCAGCTCATTAATCTTACCTGCTCATGTGTATGGTTTGAGTCACTATGACACAGTTCATTTCCAGTGTTTGTAGAAATTGAATCACTTCCTGTGATGGTTTGGATTTGCTGGCTAGAATGGGATTGTTGACAGTGTAGAGAGTGGAAGATCTGGGGCTGCTGGACAATGTGATGATGGCACTGAACCTGAGGATAGCATTCCTAAAACACATACACATGCCAAAAACAGTCACTCAGAATAAAAATAACTAAGAAAAGCCAACTGAATCCACTTTAAAAAATTTAATGTGTTCTTTCACAAGATAATGCAAGCCCTAGGATTTATAGTTTTAATAAGAGATATATTATTTTTTCCAATTATTCCATTGGGAAAAATTGTATTGAATTCTATTTTTATTTGACCAGGTGGCTATAAACATCCAAATACTTACCTAGGTTGGCCAGAGAATTGCATGTTCTGATTAAATTATTATTACAGTTATACTTAACATTAAAACTATAATGAATATTAATATTAATTAATATTTCTTTGATGATTCAACAGGCACTTCAGGATCTAATTACATAATAATAATACTGGAGATGTTGACGAATATAAATTAGAAAATAGTATAATGTAGTGATTTTCAATGTCAGGAAGCATATTAGAAACACAGTGGGGGCAGGTGAAGTTCTTATGCTTGTGAAAATGAAGCATAAATTAAGAAAAAAGATTGGAAAACTGACTGAGCCTTCAGATCCAGAAAACATGGATTCTGGGCTTCCCTGGTGGCGCAGTGGCTGAGAGTCCGCCTGCCGATGCAGGGGACATGGGTTCGTGCCCCGGTCCGGGAAGATCCCACATGCCTGCCGCGGAGTGGCTGGGCCCGTGAGCCATGGCCACTGAGCCTGCGCGTCCGGAGCCTGTCCTCCACAACGGGAGAGGCCACAACAGTGAGAGGCCCGTGTACCGCAAAAAAACAAAAACAAAAATAGAAAACATGGATTCTAACTCTGATTCTACCACTTACTCTGTGATCTTGAGAAACCTGTATATGCAACCTTTTTTTTTTTTTT